>BPLR01008193.1:0-18575 GCA_021605095.1 Caerostris extrusa | reverse complement strand
TTTCTGAATATCCTAGAGGATTGGCTAACTAAATGGCGCATCGCAATTAATGTCTCTAAATCTCAAGCTATCATTTTCCGAAAAAAAGGACACGCCAGACAACCATATATTAATCTCTCCCTTTTTGATCAACAAATTGAATGGGCGACTAATATTAAATATCTCGGCTTAATTATAGACAATAAACTTACGTTTCGAGCTCATATTCAAAAAATCAAAGAAAAATGTTGGAAAAAATTTTTATCTCTCTACCACTCATTAATAAATTTTCTAAATTAACTTTGTCAAACGAACTTCTTCTCTACAAACAAGTTCTCAGGCCTATCACTTTACCTATGCTGCTTTAATCTGGGGTCTAGCTGCACAATCTAACAAGAAATCTGTACAAATTATTCAAAACAAACTTCTTCGTATTATCACTGGAGCACCCTGGTTTGTCCTGCAACTCTACAATTCATCAAGATTTAAAAATTGACTCTATTGACAACTATATTACTAAACTTTCTAGAAATTTCTTCAATACCATTGCTACTCACGAAAATCCTCTCATCAAGCCACAAACTATATTTACGCAATTGAATGGAAAATACAAGTATCCTTTCTCTACTTCTAAATGGAATCGAAGCCTCAAACCACCATAATTTCCTGCTCACTTATCGCTTTTAGATATTTTACTTCAACGCATATTTACTGATCATAAATTTCTTGTTACGTTTCCATACCGATGATTTACATTTTCTTACTTTCTTCTTTTTTTTTCTCTCATCATACGATTGCTATTATCTATTTTTCATGACTTTTCTTTCCTACTGCCTTCACATACCATTGAGTAGATGAACGCCGCGTTCATGCACTCGACATCTTTATTCAACAATGATGAGTTGGATGTTGATTCGATGCATGAAAATGAATGTTGCGTAACACGCAGTTTCGTAATGAATGTTTCGTACTGATTCGTTTTATTTATGCAGTTCATACAGATTCGAACTATAACTACTTTCGACGTCAAGAGATTGTTTTTTGTCTAATGTTTATACTCTTTTTTTTTTTTTTTTTAATTATTATTTTTGTTTTTTATTGGGCAAGCTCTCCATTTAGTCTTACCATTTTCTACTCAGCAATGTGTTCTTCATTCTTCAAAGGACTATTACCAGACCGGAGTTAACGGCTGCTTCGCAGCTAAGGAGCTCCACGAAATACAAATCGTCCTAATGTTTATAATTTAACATTTGTCTTTATGGCTTGGTCACCTTAAAGTACTTTTCACAAGGTTTTTGCGTAGCATCATTCTCTTTTTCCTCTCAATGTAGCGTGTTAAATCACATTTCCTGTAGTAAAAAGGAGATTCAGTTTATTAAAATACCACATTTTTAAAAATATGTCATGGGTTCTATTTCAACTCCGTTTTCATAGATCAAACTTAAATGTCTGAGTATTTTTGCAGTCAGAAGTCAAATATTTGCTAATTTGTTATTCATACATCCACTATACATATTGTCTAATTACATCCAAAAAAAATTTCTTGGTTCTTTAATTTGAGTAAAAATACAATGCTATTTATGTATTGCAAATGAAAAATCAACTGCATAAAATGACAGTTGACAATCACATTTAAAAATAAGGGATGAGGGATAAAAATTACCTTTGTATGGGTGTTTAGAGGGCGATAACCAGATTTATTGTCATTAAAGAGGATACAAAGGTAAAAGGTTTGAAATCTACTATTGCAGATAATTTATGTTGTAATATATCTGGTTTTTGTAATATAAAAGGCACATATATTGCAACCAGTTGCTATAAATATGTGAAGCTACTTAGTTGATGGGTGGAGACAAGCTTCAAGAAAAATGACATATATACAGTGATATATTGGCCCTGGATAATGACATACTTGGCATGTCGTAAAAGCCGGTGCAGTTCAAAATCAAATTATTTTTTCTTTAGTAGACAATGCATCTCCTATTATTTAAACTAATGCATATGTTCCAAATAGAATTCCATAGTTCACTTTTTGCTACTTTATCAGGTACCAATTATATGTCTTTTAAAAACTGCAACTGATTGAATATGTGCTGGCGTTTGTGGCAAATCTGTATTCCTACCTAGTGCAACGTTTTTGTCTGTGTTACTTAGATGTATCTAAATTGTTACTCTAAGTATGTAGCAGATGCTGATTCACTTTTTCTGCTCAAACAACATTCTTCAAATCTTCTTCACTTTCCTAACTTTTTGGTTTTTAATTTCACATTTTACTAGATCTTGATTGTAAAGTGTACTTCTTTCAAATTCACTTGCAAAGCAAAAGTAGCACTGGGTAACTGTAGGCTTAATCTTAAACTTAAACTTCATGGCAACAATAAATACTAAAAACATTTAACCAATAAAAAAAATTAGCTCTTTTTAGATTACTGGTATAATGAGATAAATTTTCATTCTTACGTTATTTTTCAGAATTAAGGAATTAATGCAAGTGTATGTAACATTTTTATTTTACGAAAGTTTTCATTTTAATTGGATTTACAAATTATAAAACTTCTTACAAACTTTTCACTACAAAAACTCTTAACTCTAAAAACTTATGTACTTTTATGTCATGCTCTGCAAAAGCTCCTTCACATGAGCCACCTCAAAATGCTCAGTTAACAATATGGTAGACCTTGTGAGGATATCAACATTTTCCTTCAATTTGTATATTTTGCTTAAAAAGAATGCTCTCATAATTGCCCTACCTCATAATGAAATGAAGTTATAGTAACCCTGGTAAATCAAATAATTTATTGCAATAACTAACTTTAATATTTGTATAATTCTCTTGAACATGGTAAAATCACCAACATTAACAAAAAAAAAAAAATTTTTTTTTTTTTTTTTTTTAATTTGCTTGTATAGTTTAAAAATTAACATCAGGTAAACTGAGCTTCAGGTTTTAAGTAGCTTTTTGCATTGCTTATCAGCTACTAAAACCATTTTTTTTCTAAATGAGTATACCTACATTGTGTAAACATTATGTTAAAATACCACATCTTAGTAAATTGAGTTATAGAACTGAAATGCATAGAAATTCTAGGACCTTACCATATTTGCCTCGTGTCACAAGTCAATTAGAATTACCTTAAGTACACAGTTTTTTGTTTCTTTTATATATGTTTTCATCAAAAAAAAAGGAATCTAAGAATACCCATAATATATGAGAATACACAGCAATATAAAGAGAAATATTTATTTTAAATTAAGAAACCTTATTAAGTACTTTACAAATTTTACAACAATTTAAGTACAAATTTTAAGTATTTTATAAAAATCCTAAGGAAGGAAAATAAGATTTATTTAAAGGCTATTTATTTATTTATTTTTTGAATTTTTTAGAAATGAATTCAAAATTTGATGTTCTAAATTCAAATTTTTAACTAATAATTTTGATATTTTTTTTCCAAGTTCAATTTATTTTAAAATTCAAGAAATTAATCAATAAAATTTATTTTCAGAAGTTTTTCTTTGAAAATTTTATGTGTAAGTATTTAGGATAAAAAAAAAAAAAAAATGTGAAATTCATTGGAACTGCTCAGAATAATATTTTGTTATTAAATAAATTTTGGCATGACTTTTCAAAAAGTTTTCTTACGACAAATGAATTTACTATGAAATACTTCTATTTTATGATTGAAATAATTTCAGTTTTATATATGTTGCTTAGTTTGCCTTTTATAATATGTGCATCTATTATTTTGAAAAGAAACTACTTATAAACTATTATTTTGAAAAGAAACTACTTATTTATAAAAGAAAATAAATTATAAATTTAAGAATTTTTTAAAAAGTAAAAATTTTAAAAGAAGTTTAGCTGTTATTGTATTGTTTTTGTCTTATTCATTTGATATTCTTTATTTTTACAGGAATATTTTCCATTTTAATTCATGAGATGGATGTAAAAACTGTGGTCCAATTGTTATAATTGGCACACATATACGTACTGCAATTATCAATATCACAGTAATTATATGTGTGTCAATAAATATCAATTAAAAACATCTTTTGATTCCACTGGAATGAGCAAAGTTTATCGAAGCATTTAAAGGCTAATTTTTTTCCTCAGAAATGAATAGATATGAAAAATATTTTTAAATTAATTCTCATTATATTCTTATTTTTAAAATAATTCTTATTGATTTGAGTAATTTTAATGTTGATAAAATTTTAGATTGATTCATATTATGAAGCTTTTTTATTTTTGTATGAATACTGAATAATATTTTTAATAATGGAAAATGGTTTCAAAACATTTTAACATAGAGATAATTTAAAGATTGCAACTATAGTTTTCAAACATAATTCTTTTAAAAAAATTCTGTAGTTTAGAAATGGAACTATTTTTTCAATAGAAGAATACATCTGAATATATTATTTTAATATAGATATTTAATATGTTATGAAATATTAGTATTGAAAAGATTTAAAAAAAAATCTATACCTACTCTGTCAGTACTCTGAAATTCTATCCTTACCATCGTCACATGTTTACCCATAATAGTGAAAACCTTTTTCAGTATTCAGAATGCAATCAAAAATGTAGAAGAAAGAAGTACCTAGAGACACTTTTGAAGTACATTAAAAAATTATAAATCATCTTATATTTTTTAGAAATTAAATTTATATATATTATGTATTGCTTATATTGTTTATTCTTAATGTTAATTTTGATGATTAGTTTTAAATTGGGAATTTTTTACCATTTTCATTAAAGTTTTTATTAGTATTTTGTATTTCATATTGTGAAATTTGCTGACAGAGCTTATTTTTTTTTTAATTGTATATTAACTCATACTTTATACACATTTAAATCTAAAATTTAAAAATAATGTTCATGAAATATAAAAACATATTATTCAAATATTAATAAAATCAACATTTATACACATTACATAGAAAATAATAAAATTATTTTCTAGTACTTTTTAAATTAAATTAAATTTTTTATTTATTAGAAATATGAAAGAAATTTATTATATTTTATATTTGAAATTGTTTAAATTTTCTTTAACATTTAAAATTATTTTTATTTACAATATTCACTCTTAATCTTTATATTTAAGCCATTTGAATATAATAATACTTACTAATGAAAAAAGTTTTTCAAAGCTTTGTATTTTCATGCATTTTCAAAGACATGTTTTAATATTTAATATAAATAAGACATTAAATAGTTGAATTAAAATATTTTTTATTTTTAATAAATTGTCTAAGTCTAATAAAATCTTTCAATTACATTTTGTCTATGAAGAGTTTATTGTATTATTTTTTTTTTCAGTTGAAAATATATGTGTTCAACTGCACCTCGTTTTATTGGCGTTGATACATTCCAAAAAAAGTTTGTTTGTTTATGCAGAAAGTGGGTGTAACAATTCCATAGACTCCATTTTTTTTTTTTATTTCTTGTCAGTTATATAACTTGGGAAGCTTTGAACTTTCTTAATTGAAATGAGATTAAAATTCTATTCAATTGTCTGAATTTTCTTCAATTATGGATTTTGGATTGAACATATAAAAAATTATATAGAAAGAGCTGTTTTTATCTTTCCACTTTTGATTACCTTACTCTTCTTATTTATTTATTTTTGATACTACTTAATTTTAATTACTGTACTTTGATAAAATCTTGAAAATAATCTTTTATTTTAGATTAAAATGCCTTATCAAAAATCAAGTAAAAATTTTTGTACTATTGCTTTCTTTTCATTTATGCTATTCTTATTCTGAATAATTCTTTATATTCAGAATTTTTGAAATTTTATATTTCAATCTCCACAAGTTATGCAAAATATATTATGCCTTTTTTAAAGAAAAAAATTTCAAAGTTGGATTAACAGTAATGCTTTAGTTATCTTTTAATTATTTATCAATCTTGTTCAATTATTTATACCCTCCTTATATAAAAGCTAACATGTAAAAAACAGTGGTATCTTTTTTTGTATAAGGAATAAATACATCTTTTGCAATGTTCTAACATATGAAACATCTAAGCAATACAATAATATCATCTTATTTTTACTACATTGTTCTTGTATCTGTTTTAAATCTGGTTATGATGATTTTTGCTATGATATCACTTATGTATAGCCTTTTTTTTATGTTTATTTATATTGGGTGGGATATTAATGCTATCTCATTGCTACAGATCTTGATGTCAATCTATGCACAGCAAATCTTTATACTTATTTTAAATTAATCTTATTTTATTTTTTTTGAACAACTAAAATAAATTTTTAGTTATTGCTTTAAAATTAAAGGGAAAAAACGAACAAAATAGTAATTTATTTTAAAGCCTAATATCTATAAAAAAGCATTTCTTAAACATAATTTAAAAATACTGTATTCAAAAAACGTTTTTGAAAATATCTATTTTCAATTTATAATATTTATATTCATTTAGTCTTTTTTTATTAAATTTTGATTGCCAATTATAATTTTTAAAGATAAAAATAGAATTATTTATTAAGTTAATGATGCATAGAAACTAAAAGGATATTAATTTCATATATTTGATTAAAAAGCAATTATCTACAATTTATTAATAGTTCATGCATATTTTTAAGAACATGTTTATTCATTTTTTAAATTATCATTTTTGAATGTAAATTAAAAAAAAAAAGGATAATAAATTTTCAATTGAAAAAATGTACATAAAATATAAATATCCTTTTGGCTACCATTCTGAAAATTTACTTAAACAGTTTTTGTTTTTATGAATTTTGCATTAATCTTAAATTCATGATGAAAATGTATATAAAAATAATGCCATAAGTAAAGTATATGTTATCAAACTAAAATAATGTCATGTTGTTTAAAACTCAGCTTTTAAAATTATTTTGGAATTCACGTGAAATAACATATTAGTTATAATGTCTGATCTCATTTTAAACAATTAAAATAATATAAAAATTATATGACTTTCTATGTTCTTAAAATATTACAGATTTTTGTGCACGATTCATAAGAATTTTAAGTAAACTTTTTATTATTTATATCTTTTTCATACAATTTTTATTTTCTTTCTAAAAATATTCATAGTATTGTTGTAATTTGAGCTAAAATATGTGAAAGGCATATCATTTTATAGAGCTGTTTAACTGTTTTTTTATGGTACATCACAGCTATATTGAAACTGAAAAGAGGTTTGCAAATTGATAATGTAAAAATTTCTTGGATCATCAGATATTCCATAAAAATTTTATTCTAACCAATGTATGGTTAAAATGGGTTATTATTATTATTATATATAATAATACATTTGAACATAATACAATTATTTATTGATTTCTAAAAGATTTTAACTACTAATTTAGTTTTAACTACTAATTTTTCAATTTGTAACTAATATAATTGGTTTCATGTTATTAATATTTAATTAATTTGTGTTTGACTTAATGTAAAAAAAAAAAAAAAAAAAAAAAAAACAGTTAATTTTGTAGCCAATCAAAATATGCCTTCCATGTACAATAGCAGCAAATATCTTTGTAATAAAGAATTTATTGAATCAACGAGAAGATTTTCTATAATTTATGGAATATATTAATATGTATTTTAAATTTTTTTCAATAAATTTTTAAATAATATGCCCTTATGTTTTAATTTTAACAAACTTCTCATATATTGTGTTACCATTAAATATTATTGCCTTGAAATGGTTTGTTTAAATGTTGAATTGATTAGTAACCCAAATATTATTTAAAATTATAAAAAAAAAAAATTTGGAAAAATTATGAACAATTATTAATGGGGCACCTATGTGTAAAAAAAAATCATTTCTTTTTTTTCATTTTTTAATATAATTTAAAATTCTTTATTGTTAAAAGGCTGAACTGTTTTTTAAATAAAATATTCTTCTATTTAAGATAATAAAATAATTAATTAATTAAACGAGGAAAATAATTTGTATAGTTTAATAGAAGCAAGAGATTTAATTTTTCTCTTTTAATTTTAAAAATATATTTAAAAATAATTTTTAAAGTAAGGACATTTTTACTTAATTTGTTGGGAATATTTTTAAAAAATTAAACAGTAAATAAAAAAAAAAAGGGTAAAAACTATGATTCGTTTTGAAACAGAAGTTACAATTCTAGGTATAATTGCAAGTTATTATTATGGAATTAACTATATAGATTTGCTATCTGTATACATAGTTTACTTAAATTTTATGTGATAATCTTGCAACCTTTCATTTTTATTTAGCATTTGAGTTTTTAATAATTGCAGTTGACCGAAGCATTTTATAAAATGACATTTATGAATGCTACGTGAAATGTTAATTACAGTGTAAATTTTTATAATAGCATATTAATTTTAATTAATTTCAAGAATTTTTGAAATATTACTTTCTAATAAGAGTTAAATTTGATTTTCTGAAATATGTCTTCTGTTGTTTCATTAGATCTTTAGCAATGTTGACTGAAATGTAATGAAAAAAATTATTTTACTGGATTTCTAAGTAATATTTATTGTTGATAAAGGATTGCATTTAGTGAAGAATAAACAACATGCATTATATTCATTGCTGAAAGTTCATTTTTTATTTAAATTTAAAATTATTAAAATTTATATTAATTTTTATCACAATTTCTTAAAAATATATATTTTTTATTTATTTTTTCTTTTAGAAAGAAAAAAACTTAATTATTACTACTTATATTAAACTTACTATTTTATTCTAAACACAGTATTTTCTTGATTTCTTTTATATATAATCTCAATAATAAAATATAATTATTATTATATTGTAATTACAACAATGTATTAACAAAACTGTGGCCAAATTTTTGTTGACTAATTTTTTATTATGTCTGATGTAATATATATGTACTATATAAGGTGTCATTTATTCACCTTTATATTTCTTTGCATGATTGAAAATATTTTATTGTATCAGCCCTTTTTTGTGATTTACAAAAAAAAAAAAAAAATTCTTATTGTAATGCCCTTTTAAATTATTTTTCATAAATTTAATGTTCTAATTATATAATTTAACTATTATGAAGTTTAATGAATTTTTTTTTTTTTTTTTTTTTTTTTTTTAGAATCTGATTTTGAATGTCAACAAAAAACGCTAAAAGATCCTGTTTGCAGACAGCTAAAGGAAATGCTCCAAAGCGCCAATTGCACTTCTGTTGTTACTGTGATTATTCATCAACTATAACAACAAATTTAAAAGAGACATATTTTAACACATACTGGAGAAAAACCTTTTCAATGTTCAAATTGTTGTAAAAAATTCAAAGATAATGTTACTCTCAAAGTTCATATGTATTCAAAAAATGTTCAGGATTTGGAAAATTTACATAAGGCTATCTCTTGCATTGTGTATTAAATATTGATTGATTTTTTTTTTCACTCTTTCATATATGATAGAATATATAATTCCTATGTGCTGACATTTTAAATGAAATATTAGAAACTCACTATAAGGTGTGCTTAATGATAATTGTGGGCGAAACTGAATATGTATTTGATTTTCAAACTGACTAAATTGCTTGGAAGACAAGCATTACATTGTATTTAGCAAAGTTGTTAATCAGTCTGCAGATTTCTTCATTGCATAAAACACATAATTATAATTAGATTTTGAATTGGTTACTTATATATCACTGATCCTATTTATCTAATTTTTAATATTATTTTAGTTAATCTTTCAGCTTTTGTTGCATTTTAAATGATAACACAATTTGTAACCATCTAAGTTTCAAAGATCATTTGAAGCATCTTTATTTTGTTTCTCAATCCAAATTTTTGAAAAGCTTAAAGACTATATGCACATGTTTAAGAAATTAATTTAGAATATGTTAGTCTTATGACACTATTCTGTTTTATTGCAAGTTTTATATTCATTACATTTTTATAAATTTTTATTAATATTTAAAATCTTCATCTATACTTAACAACTTACTGTTGGATTGTTCCATATGAAATGAACTTTTGAGTACTTCATTTTTAAAAGGTCACAAACGCAAATTGTTTGAACAAATTTAATCAAAATATGCTCCATTTACATCAATGCACTTCTTCTATAGATGTTTGTTTTCCAATTCAAAGAACACCTTTGATTTAGAGTCAATAAATTCAGTAAAGTCTGTTTTGACAGCTCTCTGTTTGTTAAAGTATTTATTCTTAAAAATAAAACGTTTAAAATGCTTAAAGAATTGGTTATCTGTAGAAAACAAGTGTGGGGGTATGATGGATGAGGGGAAACACTTTCAGATTTTGAGTGGGACTTGTGAAATGTGGGGTCTCATTTTCATGGAGAAGAATAACACCTTTTCTATTCATCAATGTTGATTCTGGTGCCAACAATTTCTAATGCAAAATATCAGTTGTTGACAATAATATTGCCCATTAATTGTATAACATACTCCTAGGAAGCTTTCATGGATAATGCCTCTTTAATTCTACCAAACCATCACCATTGTCTTTGAATGTAAGCTTGGTTTGAGTGCATGTTTAGGCCTTTTATATGCATCTAGTCACTATGCTAAGTATTTATGATTATCAACCAGTATCCACTTTCTATCACAAGTAATGATACAGTTCAGAAAAGAACAATTTTCTGCTGAATACTTAATAATTTGTAAATCTATAAACATTGTGATTTCGGCTTGTTTGTTAACTCGTGCAGAACCCATTTGTCAAAAAAAAAAAATTTTTTTTTCTAGTAACAATTTTAATATTTGCAAGCGCTGCAAGATGTTTTGATGTCTATACCTACTCCAAGATCAGTAGCAGGTTTTCTGTAACAGCAAACTTCAAAGTTTGCCTTCAGAACATCATTACAGAGGTAATTTTCAAGTTTTTTACAAGGTTCATCTTCAAAGGTGATATCTCCTGATGTCATATCGTCTCACTTTGGATAATTAACCGTATCATTCCCAAATGCAGCATTAATGTTTCGTGTTGCTTGGTAGCAGAATTTCCAAGTTTATATTCATGTAGAAAAATTGTCCATATTTTGTGGGATTATTTGTTTCTATTGTTTAAGACTTTCGTAAAAATTCTCAAAACTATATGCAAACAAAATATACAAACAGTGTAAGAATAAACAATAAAATAACATTCTACCTAACTTAATACTGTTAGATATAGAACTATAGTTATACAATCTATATTTATATATATATATATATTATAGAACATATATATTTATAGAACATCAGTTAAAACTAAAAAGTTCATTTCTTGTGGAACAACTTAATAGTATCTTGCAGTAAATAATTTTATGTATGATCTTATCAAATTCTGTCTTGAAAAAAAAAATTTAGATAATGTTGAATGTTTTGTTAATACAAGTAATTGTAAACATGAAATTCATCTTTTGGATAAAATTTATTTAATGAGATTCTTTAGTTAATTAAAAATTTATTAAAATTAAAAATTAAATTTATTAAAAAAGAAATTTATTAATGAGATTGTAATTCCCTTATTATATTGTTGAATGATACTATCTTCTCCATATTTAAAAAGATAGTTATTTTAAATGCAGCATGAACATAAATACCTTAGTTACTGAAATGATATTTTTCAACATGATCTTGAAGAGATCAACTAATTTATGTATCAAAGTTTTGCAATTTTATTAAAAAGCATGTAACTTAATGAATGTGCTACAGATGTAAAATATCTTTTTTTTTTGTGTAATGCCTATTTTTCATGTTTTTATTTATATATATATATTTTTTTAGTATTTTATTATAATTTATTGATTTCATTTATATGAACAAAAGTGTACTTATCTGTTTCATTCAGTTAAAAATTTTTGAAGTGCTTAAACTTTTTCTAAATTTTCTTTTTATTTGTAGGCAACATAAATATTTCATCTTCATCAAAATTCATCAGATCTCAAAAAGTAGTTGTTGGCTGTCAACAAACTGTCATGCATGAATGTTTAGAGTGTAATTATTCATCTTATTTTCTTTCAAGTGTGAAGCGGCATATTCGGTTGCATACTGGAGAACGACCTTTCAAATGTACAATATGTGGCAAAGGATTTGCTCAGAGTGGAAACTTAAAAAAAGCATTTAATAACTCACAAATAGAAATCATGACTAATTTTTAGTAATATTATGTGTGTGTTTTTCTTTTTGAATAAAATAATTTATTTTATCTATTTCTAACTTTTAGCATAGTAATCATTTAAAAAATTTATATATGTATTTTGAAAAAATGATATTTCTCAGAAATATATATAAATTAGGTTTTTCTTATTTTATTGATTAAAGAAGTGCAAAAAATTTATAATATATATATATATATATTACCCATTTGATTGTGTTAAAGTATATATGAAGTTGATTTGAAAAATCTGTTAAGTTGTAGCTCATGATGAAATGCACACCAATTTCAGCAGATCTGGCCTTTTTTTTGTTCAAATTAAGAAGAAGAAGAAAAAAAAAAAAAAAAAATCTGAAATTCCTTGTTTCATTTAAAAGTGGAAACAAAATTATCATATTGTAAAATATTATGAAGGACAAATTATTTCAAAGACTATAGATAAATACGATGAATTTGTACTATTAGGGAGGCTCATGGTTTCTAACTTTTTTAGAGCTCCATCATGTTGAATGTGAAGGCATAAAGGAAGTTAGATTAAAGTGTACCTTATGTATCTTTTAATCACCATCATGTTATTTTTACGTGTGCATTTATTATACACTTATTAGTATTTATAATATTAGTATATGTAAATAAGCCTTACTATAAAAAATATGTTTTGATGTAATAGCTTGGTTAAAAATAATTTTTAGAAAGTATGAAATCACATTTTTAAATATTTAATAATTATTTTTCAACTTCGAGTTATTGAAGTTATTAAAATTTATGTGATTCATTGCTGTTTACAATTGCAATCTATAAAGTTGTTTGAAAGTTTTAAAAAATAACATACTTCAATATACTTTATTGATTTCACACAAACTAATTTACAGAATTTGTATGATTAAGAAATGGTTCAAATCTAGTTTTTAATTTTTTAAATAGTTTTTAAGTATAATAGTTCTGTCAATCAATTCATATTAATATATGACACACATTTTGTTCTGCTACCTGTTATTCTTATTTCATATGTATAAAAATAACTATAGTAGTTGGATAATTTAGTAATAATGTGTTAATAAAATGCTCTTTCTGCTTTTTACATCTCATTTAAATACTTTTAGTATTTTTCAGTTATTTACATAATCACTATTTATTTTCTACTTTAAATTGAAAAGTATACTTGTAAAACATTTTTCACTATAGAGTCGAAAGGTATATTGATATTTTAATAAGAATTTCATATGATGTAAAACTAAGCTTTATATGGAAGTTATTGGTGTCAGTTTCCTTTTCTAAAATTTCATTTGTTCATTCTGAAAATCTACCTTTTCAAGAATGTTTAATTTTCCATTTCTGAAATAACTAAAAAATTATTACTTAAAGGGATTAAAATATATATGAAGTGCAAGAGATTTTTTATGTTAAATGTAATTAAGAAAAAAAAATTTTCTATTGCAGTTTTTTTGGAAAAGCAGGGATCTGTTTTTATGTTCACTTTCAGAAATTTCAGTAGAATCCACAATCTGTGAGATTTTTCTTAAAAAAAAATGAAATCTACATTATTTTTTCACATATTTTATTTAGTTTCATGCTTTGTGCAGCAAGTAAAGAAAAAAAGTCATGCAGAAGACTACTTCACTTTTTCCTAAAAAATTCCTTTTCCATATCCACATATTGCATGATATTACAAGACACTTTGTATGAAAAAGTTGCTGTACTGCAAATTATTTTATAATCAGTATATCTATAACACATATATATACAAAAATATATCCTATAAATTTCATTGTTTAAAAAGAAGGAAATGGTGATAAAATCAAAAAAGATATTTCAAGGGATTTTTAATGTTAATTATCTGATGGCATATGAATTGAGTAGTTTGCATGTCATGCTCTATTAATCACAAAATAAATTTATCTTTGATGTTTTAAACACTGCTACACACTTCTAACTTTTATAGTAGTAAGAAGACTTTCTTATTGTGCAGCAAATGTGTGTGTGTGTAAAAGTAAATACTGAACTTAAAATGCTTTACTTATGTAATTTTTAAGCTTTGATGAAGTCAATTCAATAGGTAAGACTTCCTATTTCATAATTTATTTCATGTGTATTCATATTGGCAATTTTACAAATTTTACGTTCCTGTAAAATGCATGTATTTTCATACGATTTACGAGGAAAACAAAATACTACTTTATGTGTTTGTCCTTTCAAAAAAAGTCCTCTTGAATATACTGTAAACCACATTAATTAAATTAAAAATTGTGTAAGTTATCCATTAATATTAGTCCCTCTATAGAAATATTTCTACTCTAATTGTTCCTTACAATAAAGTTAAGTGTGAGAGAATTTTCATTAGTGTCAAGAAAAAAACCCCTTTCTTTATATCATTATCTAATGCATCATTAGAAAATTTAAAAGTAACTAAATTCTGAAATTCAAAGTAATTTTTAAATGAACTTTTGATTTTTTCCCTCCTTTGAAATTATAAAAAAGGAAAAATAGACATGGAAAATTATCTTGTTTTTATTTTTAAAGAAGTGAAATTGGAATTGAAGATTTTTTAAATATATGCTCATACTGTTATTTGAATGTGACCAAATGTTTAGAAAAACAAACAAGCAAACAAAAAAAGCATGTTACTTTTTTTAGTGCAAATGAATTTTAATCAAATTTCTATAATTTAATACAAATTGAAAATTATATACAAAAGGATATTTTTTACTTTCTCCATTAATTAAATTTAAATGAGAAAAAAAAAAAAATCGAATGACATAAATTCAGAGTAGGGTTTAATTATTGTTTACATCAATTATTCTTTGCTTTAATATGTCGCTTAAAAATAAACATTGAATAGGCATTGAAAGCTATATTTTTGCTCTTTACAAAAATACTTTTGATTATTAAAAAATTATGTTAAAAGTATGATTTTAATATTTCAATGCATAAAATATTACTTTTATAAAATTAACAAAAAGGCAATTATTTAACAAACAATCCTACCCTCCCAAAGAATTATCACAAAATCTTTGTAAAAACTGTTAACAAAATTATATAATCCAATTTCAAGCTAATCAAAACAAAAACAGGATATTTGCCTTCTAATGCCAAAACATGTTTCTGAGCCCCAGACTATAAAATTATTTGTATATATATTTGCATGTTCAAATTTATTACAAAAACATGTGAACACCCTCTATATTTTTGTAATATAGTATGCATGCATGTGACAATTATGTTTAAACAAAATGACTGCTTCTATGATAACGATTGAATCATAAATATTTATTGTGTTTATAAGGAAAGTATTATTTTATTAATAATCTTGTTTTTTCTTCTTCTAGGTATTTATTTTCAAAGGCAGCAATTAAAGAAAGATAATAGTTCTTATGTTCATCGGATTGATAATTTAGGATTTAAAGTTAAATTACATTATTGCACTTATTGTGATTATTCAACCATGTATACAACACATTTAAGCGAGGACATATCCTGAGACATACTGAACAAAGTCATTTGAATGTACAATGTGCTATAAGACATTTAAATACAAAAGATTTTCCTTAAAGCGTCATGGATGATGTGTAGGAGAAACTGGTTAAAAACTTCTCTTGTATCATTTTGTATTTGTTTATTGCATTACATTAGACTTTTAATTTATCATGCTTAAGTTTTTATTTTTAGCTTTAACAATATTGCTTAATATACATTGTATTTTTTAATTATCATTGGCAATTTGAATTGTTTTATTTATAGGAAACACTACTTTTAATTGCAAAGCATGAAAAAGTGGTTTATTGGGTTACAGTTTAACGAAGATTGTTAATAGGGCATAAAAGTTCAAAATTTGTAAGAGGTGCACTGTGGCCATCAAGAGAAAGGAAATAATGGATCACTTCAAAAAATATACATTACGATAGGGCAAATTTTTTAAGAAGGAAGAGTCAAATCTGTCCCCTTGCAGCAATTTACAAATTGTACAAGAGCCATAAATTTATTTTTACAAATAAAGAAGTAAAAAGTAACATAATTTATATGCTTATTAAATAAAGAAAATAATTAAAAGGAAAAAGATCATATTAATTGGATATCAGTTTTAATGTGTGACCAAAGAACTTGCTTTTCTTCGAAAAGATTCTGTGCTTGTTCAATTGATATGTAAGCACTTATTGAATTTTTATGTGATTATTTATATACAGTAGAACCTCTGTAAAGTCGAACTTCAAGGGAGACGCCAAATAATTCAAGTTTTCGACATGTGGATTTTGTGAGGAAATATTCGACTTGTAGAGGTTTAGATTCTTTTTTAACTTATTTTGAGTTAGAGAGGCTTTTCTTATAACAGTGGTCCACTGATACTGATGTTTGGTTCTGACACTGCTTGCTAAACCATTTAAGTAAGTACTGCTCAAGCTGGGAAATTCTGCAATTCGCTGTCTTTTGCAGGACAAACTTTGACAGTTTTCAATTTTTTCATGATGTCCGATTCGTTTTTTATTATTGTTGACAGAGTACTCATTGGTAGGCCAAATTGTTCAGCAACGTCTTTTCTTCTTTTGACAACTCTTCACAGTTTCAAGCACTTCAAACTTTTCAGCGAGAGTCAAAGTTTCAGTTTACGTCAACACTAATTTTTAAACAATATTATTCGTATAACGTTAAAAAATAGATGTGTATTGCAGTAAAACCAAACTACTTCTGATATTTTTTTGCAATCGACAACAAAAGATTTGCTTCTCTAGAGTTCAAATGAAGTCAATAGCAATAATAAGAATATTTCATAGAATTGGTTATTCTATTTTATGTATACTCTTACATTGTTTTTCTAAGAAACAATGATATGCATTGGCGGCAAATCCTTAAAAATCGGTAACTTATTTTTCTTCGAGTTATAGAGGTAATTAGTTTCAAATGATCGTGTTGTAAAATCAAACATTGCTAATGTTCGAGATACAGAGGTCCAATTTTTTTTTTCGAGTTACAGTGGGAAAATACACTCATGTCCATAAATTGAGGATAATGAAGTTCAGGCAAAGAAAGAGACAGATGTAAAACAAATTTGACTTATTTGTATAGTCTATTTATTAAACAAAAGGTAAAAGAGCAAAAAGCAAAAGATGCTATATGTTTGACATAATTAATAAAAATTGCGATTTTTACTCCCTGAGCAAATTTCAAAAAAGAACCTATTTATAAAAAACAGTATAACATGGTTAGTATGATGGTTAATATGGGTATGTCTCCCGGACGATGCAATACACGCCTTACAACGCCTAGGCATGCTGAGTATCAAATTATCAATCTGATCTTGGAGAATATTACACCACTCATCGAGCAATGCCCCCCGAAGTTCCGGTTGACAGGTGGGAGGGGGTTGACGGGCTGTAATTCGTCGGCCAAGCATATCCACACACGCTCTATTGATTCAAGTCCGGTTAGTATGCTGGCCAATCCATACGGGTGATATCCTCCAATTGAAGGCATTCGTCTACAATGTTTGCACAGTGAGGACGGGCGTTGTCATCCGCTAAACAGAAATTCAGCACCTATGGCGCCCCGAAACAAACGTACATGTTGTTCCAGAACGACATCCTGATAGATGTGGCCTGTCATCGTTACACTCTGAACATGCAAAGTCAGTTCCGGAACCAAGAATAATTCCTCCCCAAACGAACCTTCCTGCACCACCGTAACGGTGTCGTTCAATGGTGGTGTTCTCTTGGTGGTAACGGGTACCTGGCGCTCTCCATATGAAAAGTCCGGCGAGAATCAGATTGCAAGCCCAAACCTGGACTCGTCGGAAAACATCCAAACAAGACCACTGTTGCGGTGTCCACAATGCATGCTCTTTTACTCCCAGGTTAATCGCAGGCGACAGTGAGTTGCGATAAATGGAACACATCTGACAGGCCTACAGAGCATATAGACCAATGTGCCCTAAGCGTCTGTACACGGTCTGCCTTAAACTGTCGTACCGGTAGCTGACGAGACAGGTCTGATGCGTGCTCCGTCTATTTCTTTTTGGCAGTAACTGCTAAATACCGGTCCTTATTCAGCGTTGTAACTCGGGGGCGACCTGTGCTGTAACATCTACTCACATTACCATCATATTGGAATCGTTGCCAAAGCTTGGAGATGACACTCTGGGCGATTCAAGTTCCTCAAGCTCAAGCTGGGTACGTCCCATTCCAGTCGTCCGAAATAATTCTACCACGTAAAAAATCATCCAAATGCTTCCTTTGTGCCATAACACTTTATGCGGTTGTGCACTGAAGGCTTTAAAGCGCTTGTGAACAATTTTACTTCTTTGCCACCATTCCTTATATACCCCTCTCTTACACTCTCGTCATTGTGACGTACTATCCGCGCCATCTGGTGGTTTCCTGTAATTTGCATATTCTTCTTCAAGATGTGTGTGATAATTCTACAGGTGAAATTTTTTATTTTAGAGTTCAATTTCTGTGTGATTCTGAATTATCCTTAATTTATGGACATGAGTGTAT
>BPLR01008192.1:0-107883 GCA_021605095.1 Caerostris extrusa | reverse complement strand
TACGTATTGCTAAAAAAAATAAAATAATAATAATTTCGTAGTTTTTAAAAGTTTCAGCAAAATTTAAATACAGGGTAACTAATAAATTCATTAAATGTATATGTTGAGTTGATAATAAAATTACAAAATGGAATTATTTTGCATATTAATTATTTTATTTAGAGGTCTGATAGAGCTCTGAAGCTCTGTACCACAGGTTTCTGGGTTCAAATCCCGGCGATGCCATGGGATGTTTGTAGTGATTGTGAATCCACTTTTAAAACCGTAAATCCAGGTCAATACGATTGTAGGGGGTAGTGTTACTCGCGTCCGTATCATGTCTTTCAAGCTACACGCTCCTTTCCCGAATAATGCTAAATGAGCAACTGCCCTGCTTATGGCTTGAAGATTAACTGTCTCTGTGGCTAACAGATGCATTAGATCAATAACAGTTATTTTATTTATATTTTAAAAGTTTATATAGTTCTTGTAAACCATTTCTTAACATTCAGAAATTTTATTAAATTTGTTCAAAAATGTGTTATTTTTTAAAGTGTTCGTATATTTTGGTATGAAACTTCCTTTATTTCAAAGATGAGTGGGAAGAATTGTGCATGGATATTGTGTTGTGACTAATCCTGAGTGTCCGTCAGCCTGGGACAGACACCCAAAGAGTAGTCTACTCATGGGGTGGAGAGAAAAGGGCAGCTTCCGTTGTGAGAGTACCCGTAGGTAGAAATCTGACTTGGCTCCGAATCGCTGAAGAAAGAGGGCGAAGCTGCCTTCTGGGCGGATTTTTCGGGAAACTACTCCGCCCAGAAACCGGGAATATTCACAAACCAGGTAGTCTGACTAACGAAGCATATCTCAAAAGACTAATGACTTCACAAACGCCATTGAGTCTTCCTCCTTTTTTGAGATAGTGTCTACAACAATGCCG
This sequence comes from Caerostris extrusa, assembly GCA_021605095.1. Taxonomy (NCBI): domain Eukaryota; kingdom Metazoa; phylum Arthropoda; class Arachnida; order Araneae; family Araneidae; genus Caerostris; species Caerostris extrusa. The sequence continues at coordinate 106,964 of BPLR01008192.1, read as the reverse complement.
TCAGTGGACTGAAGAACTTCAGCCCTGGCGTCACAAACGCTGTTCAATCTTCTCCGTTTTGAGAAAGTGTCTACAGCAATGTTGCCAGCGTTTTTTTACTCTTTTTTTTTTCGTTAGAAAAATGAAAGGAATGAATAAAAATATCAAAAACAAAATAATAATAATAATAATAAATAAATAAATAAAATAAAAATTAATATATATATAAAAAGAACATCGGTTCTGAAATCGACTTTTTTTTTTTTTTTTGAGGATAACCATTTTGCTTTCCAGGATCATTATTTCAGCTCCCACCGTTCAGCATAACCCTTTCATCACTATGTTTTTATTTTCAATAGTTTTTGTGGCATCCACTACTGGTCCCTTAATTGTACCGAATTTAAATTTAAATTCTTTTTTTAGTATCTTTACATTTTTTTTTTTTTGAGTTTTATTTAATTTTAGAAACCATAATCTTGAAATTTTTTGTTTACTATCCTAATGCAGCCAACTATATTTGTAATTTTATCTATGAATTAAGATGAGGAGGTTAAGGGGTTCTATCCCCATTGGTACCCCGTAATCGGTACACCAGTTGCCAATGGTGCTAGTGGATTGAACCCGGCACTGGCATCACAAATGCCATTGAGTCTACTTTTTGAGAAAGTGTCTGCAACAAAGCCGCCAGCTAACCTCAACCCTAATGATCACCAGCGGCGCACATCACAACTGAGTCATGAGTCGGGCACATGGATATGTAAAAAGTTTGTTCTATCTAGAGTTAAATTAAAATATTCTTCATTTGTTAAAAACCCACAAAAATTGACAACAATAAATTGAAAATCGAGTACACAATATAGTAATTTAATGTCGCATAAGTGTTTGTCGATAAAATCGCCCTATATATAATATTTCTTTTATTCAATTCCTTCTATTAGCTCACACCTCCCTATATATATCTTTTTTCAATCGTTCATAAAAATACTTTTTGCCATCCACTCAAGTTCAAATACATTTTTTTTTTTTGAACTTGTAGTGGATGACACTGGATGTTAATGCAGTTCTTTCAAATATTAATTCAGTAATTAAATTTTAATTAATTAATTTTAGTTTTTTTTTTTTAGAATTAAGTTGCATATATCTAATAATAGATGGCCAGATAAACTTAAAAAATGGAATGAAAATTATTTACAAAAGACTTTCAGCAATATAGTGAAAAAGAAGTAGGAATTGACTTAATTTTTTTTTATATATTATTTGTTAATGATAGCATTAATAAAGATTAAATTAATTAAATATTTTACGTCTTACTAATAAATTACGTTATTAATAAAATATTTTACCTCCCCATATCTCCGTTAAATAAAAATTTCTTGAAGTAATTAATGAAATAATTACCCAAATTATGAGGATAAAACAATAATTGTTTTTTAATTTTTATTTATTTTTTATTTATAAATTTTTTTGTAAACTCAAAAAAAAAAAAAAAAAAAAAAAAAAAAATCTTTTATGAAATGATTTTGAGACAAAACTTTGATGTTTGCCAAAAAATATCGATAAATGATTTTTTTTTTTTTATACAGAAAAATTTTTGTAAAGATTTTTATAAACTAAAATTATTATTATTATTATTATTCTAAGCTGGCGTTGCTCGAAAAGCAATAAAGTTTTTTTTTACATATAAATATAATTTCGTAATTCACGGATTCTGCAATTCAAAAACAGAAAATTGTTTTTTGCTTGACCAAGTGAAGTGATTTCAAAAGACAAAAGTTTCCGAAGTGACTCTTCGGAAATATTTTATTTTATTTATTTTATTGCAATTTTTTTTCTTAAATAATCAATTTTTTTAATTATGTCTCGCTAAAAGCGCCAATATCGCACAGTATAAATCATTCAAGACACTAAATGTTTCGCTAAAAGAGTGAATTCAAGTAAACAGTACAAAGAATGTTGTATATAATAGACGAATTATGAAGATGAGCAATGAAATTTTTTTTAAACTATAAAAAACCTCGTAAACAACCGCACATACGCGATTTTGAGAGGAAAGTATGTGTAAACAGAGCTGTAAAAGGAATTTTTCGTTTATCAGATAACGCAAAATAAATTTTTGGCATTTTTTTTCAAAAAAGGAGTTTTTTATCGAAACTGGTTACACATGTGGGATAAGGCTTTTTTTTTTTTTTTTTTTTTTTCGAAAGTTGCTAAAAGACAGATAAAATTTTATAATTAACCTTTAGTAATAATGCAATTTAAAAACCAAAAATTGTGTGTTGCGCCAAAACAATTATTTAAACAGGATTCGAATAAAATATTTTTTCATTGAATTTTGTTTCAAATCCATAGTGTTAGAAAGCTGCGTGTTTGTATTAATTATCTAACTCACCGGCACTACAGCCCATGGTGGGCCAAAAAGCGCACCAGCCTACTGGCAGATTTCGAGGCAGAGATGGTTTCTTTTACAAGGTAGGGTGCCACAGGTTTCGATTCAAGTCCAGGATATGGCATAGCTGTCTGTAGTGATTCGAAATCCACTATAAACCATAACTTGACCTAATAAGACTGTAGAGAGTTGGACGTAAACTGACAATCCTACCCTATGATGAGAAAACATCTTCTGTCTTGAAATCTACCAGTAGGCAGACGACAATGGCCCACCATGCTACTGTTGCGCCAATGATGATGATCATGAAGAAAGCAAAACATCTTATTCATCAAAATTATATTCTTTGTTGTTTTAATTCGTATTGATAAGTATTAATATTTATTCAATTCCGTCTATTAGCTCACACTCTCCCTATATATAGCTTGCTCAAATTTTCAATCGTTCATAAAATATTTTTTATTCATCCACTCAAGTTCTAATACATTTTTTTTTTTGAACTCGTAGTGGATGACACTTGGTGTTAGTACAGTTTATTCAAATATTAATTTTAGTTTTTTTTTTTTAGATTTAAGTTGCATATATCCACTAATAGATGGCTCCATTTAAACTTAAAAAAATGAATGAAAATTATTATAAAGGACTTTCTGTAATATAATGGGAAAAAAAAAATAGAATTGATTTTCAATTTTTAAATTTTTTTTTTGATATTACTTGTTTTTGTTTTATTTTTTTGAAACATTGAAAATATTTTTGCTTAATATGTTTTCGTTACTGACTCTGAAGGTCAGCAGAGGTTCCTCGTGACTTTTCCTTCCTTCCTTCTGACATTCCAAATCTATTTACCGCTACTTTCACAATAATTTACTCCTTTTTTTCCCGGAGCTCTTTCATTTCGTCGAAACCCGACCCCTGCGCACCTTCTAAACAATCGAAACCCTCTCCAATTTATCACGGTCCAGATATAGCACGTGATTTTCTGCAACCGGAGAGCGCCCTCCGTTTCTGATGCTTAGCCCTTCCCGCCTCGGATTTCGGACTGATTCGAGACAAATTGTTTTCTAGTAATGATTTCCGTTAAAAGACCTCTGCAATAAGGTGGAAGGGATCCCGTCGGAAGTAACAAAATGACGCTCGTAAAAGAAGGAACCTGGAAGAAACTGCAGTAAAAATCCACTTTCGACTGCGACCCGGTGCCCAACAAGTACGGGGGAAATTGCTTGTCATGTTTGCTCTTAATAGCTTTTCCAGTTATTTTCCGATGGCCAGTTTTTCCCCTAAAAAGAGGTGACTCTGAAATGAAATGACGAACATTGTCTTCCCGCTTTTATTGGGTTAAATTATAGATAGATTTCTTTTAATCAGATCTCTCCGTTTGTTTGACGTTTCATCATCAAATTGCGTTTTCGCGTTGATGTTGACGGAAGCGTTGACATTTTTTCCGTTTTGCTAGCTTTGTTATTTCTAATGATCAATAAAGTAACTGGTTTATTTCGACAAACAACTAAGATGAAATATTTAACTTATTTATCGCTTATGTAGTTGTTGCTATTGTGACATCTCGGCCTATATTAGACTTATAACGGATATTCAAGAAGAGAACCACTTTCAAGTTCATGGGAACGCTTTAATTTTTATTTACAAACACTCTCTCTATATATACATATATCATCATCATCATCAGTAGCACGGCCTCCTATAGTGGGCCAAGGCTTTCCGTTGAAGAGATTTCTATGCATTCCTCTAGGTGATAAATATATACATACAACATCTATACATACAATTTATTGAACAAAGATATATAAAATTAAAAATAAAATTTGATCACAAGTACACGATTAAATCACACAGTTCACTCCAAGGTCGGAGATTTTCAGAGTTCTCGAGTCTACGTCGATATAATTGCCTGGTCTGTGGCAGATCTTAATTATCACGAGGCGTGTTTCACGAAACCGCAAGGGGTTCACTTTGAAAACAGGCGGAAAACTCCGGCCCATTCAGAGAAAAAAAAGAATGAGACAACATTTCTGGTCGACTCTTCGCAGAATTCTGTTTTCGTTTCCAAATACCTCCCTTTAAGAAAATCCGAAGAAGGGAGGTAGTCAGCTTCCCTCACTTGTCATTGGAATAGACATTTCTCAGTTCATGGTCGATCACTAATGACGGTGGAACAACTCATGATGTAGTTCATATTCAATCTGTAGTTGTTTTTCGACCTGTGAAGGTCACATAAACATTCGCTAATTTCCTCATTATACATGATACCGATTATCCGCTATCAACTTTGAGTGACAGGTTGTTCTCATTAGTACAAAAGACTAATTGCATGTAATATAATTACCCGCACACTGCTTGTCTGTTGTCAAATTTGATTGATGGGTTGTTATTATGTACCTGTCATAGAGTATACACTTCTCTGTCCTGGGAATGAAATGCCAAAACTCTTCCCGTGAGAAAAAATGCTACAATATGGTAATTTGTCACATAACTTCAGTTATTTTTCATAACGTTCATAGTCCATTAATGCGTGATAGGCCGATGAAGATCTTGAGTTGTAGAAGTTTACATGAAGCACTGATTGTTAACATATGCAATATATTATAACACATTTAAAGTCAAGTGTTCTATATATCATTTGAAAATGTTTTATAAGCTGCAATTTTTATAGTGTTTGGCTAACAGAATTAAGCAAGTGTTTGTGGTTTAATAATTTTAAAATAATGCGATTATTTAAATTGCTTTTAATCATAATCAATTCCCTAGAATCATGCAGTACGGTTTAATTAACTGATAACACAAAGAAAACTCACCATTTGAGTCTTGTTAATTAAATACAATAGTTTAGGAAGTGCAATCATCCACCTCTGTTTATCAGGTCTTTTTCTTTAAACGCAATAGAATCTCACTCTTACTTCCTCTGTTTACATGAGAATGGCTGATTTCCCATTCCCTCATGATCTTACCTCCATCAACGGTCCGCTTCCCGCCTATTCATCAAGAAACCCAATAACTAAATTCAAACCCCTTTTGGCTTTTCCTAGAAATCAGAATCAGAAGGGGGTGGAGCGTCGAAGGCCTCAGCGGCAGCAAGCAGCAGAAGAACGAACTGATACTGATTCCATTAAGCCAGCGCTGTGGGTGGAGTACCTTAAACACTGAGAGGAGCCCGAGTAATGAGAGCAAAACTGAGCAATTCATTGTCATTAGGGCATTAAGACCCAAGGCTTAAGTTCCTCTGCTGGTTAATGCCGCATTAGTAGCAAAGGAGGAATTCGACATATCAGATTACGCGCTAATGACACGGCGATCGACAAAAGACTGGCAAGTTCTATTTCGGTGCCATCCTTTCTGTCAGTCCTCGTGGGGTTTTAAAACGATTGTGCGCGGGGTTTTCCCAGTCAAGAAGAATCTTTGCAGGAATCAGCGAGATTTTTCGGGTGCCCTTTTTATCTCTCTCGTCTCTGTGCTCAAAGGAAGTCTTCTTCAAAGATACTTTACTTAAAGTAAACGTAATGGTGGCCTATTTGAAGGAATGGCGCAACGTGAGGTTCCGCCATTGATTCATCTAACTAATGTTTCCGGCATACTTTTTGAATAAGATATTTAAACAAAATGTCTTCTTTTACAGCATCCAATACAATATGTCAATCATCACCGTGAATGGAATGAAGAAAAAGAAATTCTTGGTTTTCACATATTTATCGCGCCGTGACAGTGCGTTTTTTCATAATTCTTATGAAAGATGATTTTTATCTCTTTAAAAATTCTTTCACATACGAACAAATAAAAAATTGCGAATAATGACAATGATTATATTCCACATAATAACAAATGATAAATATTATGAACAATGATAATAATAATATTCCACATAATAACAAATGATAAACATTACGAACAATGATAATAATAAGAAGTTAAGAATAATTAAGAAAGTTTTATTCGTGCCATTTTTGTGAAATTTTATTTATTTATTTAGATTTTTTTTTTTTTAAAGAAAAAGTGGAAAAATTTTGTACATATGCATTAAACAGAATAAATAAATTTTCCATTTCATAAATGTTCATCATCTATTATATCCATGCAAATATGCGAGGTACTTTGGCACTTTTCCGTTGAATTAAGCCCTCCATATTGCTAATTAAATATGAATTATTAAAAAATTATGCCTTTGTATACTTTGGTATTCCTTATTTTACTAATTTCCCAATTTTAAACTATATATATTTTTAAATAATATATTTAATCTTCTTCAATAGCACAATAGCCTCATGGTGGTCCAATGCCGTCTGCCTACTGGCAGATTTCGATTTTTCTTATGTTATATTTTTACGGGATATGGTTGATAGTCCTTCGCCAAATGATACCTCAAATTAGGCTGGGATCTACTGTTTAAAGTGGATTCTGTTAAGAATATCCATGGACTAGAACACTAAACCTGTGGCGCCAAGCGCCAGACTCTCGGCCACCAGGCCCCAATGTATTTAATAGTGTATTCAAATCATATAAAGAGCTAATAACGTGATAAAAGAATTACATGAATTTAATAATTTCTAACAAAACAGAAAGATTAAGTACTGAAACAATTATTTAATCATTTTTGTATACACCAAAGCAATAAAAGACACAACATTTTGATAAATATTATTCGTAACCCAACATTAAAAAGAACTAACCACAACACAACCATAACACAATCTTGAATTTTAAAAAAAAAAAAAAAAAAAAATCCTTTTCTTACAATGTCTCTTAGACAGATCAAGCTAAAAAATCATGATAGAAAGGGAGTAAAAAAAAAAAAAAAAGTTACAGTTACAAAAAGAAAACGCGAAGCATATAATAACAAAGAAATAAAAGGGCGCGGGAACAAAAAATCAATATTGAATCTTTCCAATTCAGTGAGTACTCGAAGAATCTTTTTTTTTTTTTTTTCCCCTTTATTTTCAATATATATATTGCACAGAGAAAAGATATGAACAAACAGTAGCCAGCAATCTTGGCCTGCATCTCTAATCGTTTCTGCACCAAACCATGTCTGGTTCTCACACCTCCCCTTTTCCGCTTTGTCTCAAATGCCAAAAAGCGTTGTTTGTTGGTTATATCTATGTCTTAGTAAATCTCCGATTTCTCTGACATCTGCGTTTCTTACACCCGATGGTTAGTTATTCTAGCATTCTTTTCTTCTTCTTCTTCTTCTAATTCTTCTTTTTGCTTTTTTTTTCCCCTGCATTAAACACGGTTTAACCGATCGCAGAGATTCGCTTCGACGATGCGTTATAGAATTTTTCCACTTTGTTCTTTTGCCGCCTTGGTAAACCGGCGATTAGAATAAGTGTGCGCGTCCAACTGTGCATTCGAATTTCGTCAATTCGAATGCACAGTCTTCTAATTTTTTTTTTTCTTTTCCCTCTTGATTCTTTTTTTTTTTTTTTTTTTTTTTTTTTTTTTTTTTTTAATCGTCTGACACATGTTTAGATTTCTATATTTCGAATGTGCTTTGTTCGAATTTATCGGTGAGACTGCCACTGTTTTTCGATAAAAAAAAAAAATGAAACAAAAAATGTTAAGAAGAGAAGGGCAAAAAATTAAATAAATAAAAAGAAGAAGAAAAGGAAAAAAAGAAAATCGATATCTTTAGATTGAAATGTTTATTATAAAAAAAACTGTTTTTAAAATTCCACAGTTTTATCGTTTGTTTATTTATTTTTTTGACTAGTTCATTGTTACATTGTTATTGTTGTGGATTTTTATGCATGGATGAATGCTTTATCAAATGTTTATTTAAATTTATTATAAAAAAAAAAGAAATATATTTATAGTTGGGAGTCTGATTTCATTGCATATTTATACATTTTATCATTTTAAAAATAAAAAAATGAATTTCTTATCATTTTCATTTATATTTTCCTTCTTGATTCTATTTTTTTATCGTCTGACACATGTTTAGATTTCTATATTTCGAATGAATGTGCTTTGTTCGAATTTATAGATCAGACTGCCACTATTTTTCGATAAAAAAAAAATTGAACAAAAAATTTTTTAATTGAAAAAAAGAAAAAAATGAGAATAAAAAAATATATCGATATCTTTAGATTGAAATGTTTCGAATAAAAAAAAAAACTGCTTTTAAAATTGTACAAATTTTGTTTATTTATTGGACTAGCTCACTGGTACAGAGTTATTGTTGTGGATTTTTATGCATGGATGAATACTTTATGAAATGTTTATTTAAATTTATTACAAATATATATGCATATAGTTGGGAGTCTGATTTCATTGGATATTTATACATTTTAACATTTTGAAAAATAAACAAAGGAATTCCTTATCATTTTCATTTATATTTTTCCCTCTTGATTATATTTTTTATCGTCTGACCCATGTTTAGATTTCTATATTACAAATGTGCTGTGTTCGAATTTATAGAAGAGACTGTGACTGTTTTTCGATAAAAAAATAAATAAATAAAACAAAAACCAAATTAAGAAGAGCAGAAAAAAAAAAAAAAAAAAAAAAAGGAAAAAAATATCGATATCTTTGGATTGAAATGTTTTGAGTAAAAAAAAAAAAAAAAAAATAAATGCTTTTAAAATTTTACAATTTTTGTTTATTTATTTATTCTTTCGACTAGCTCTCTGGTACATTGTTATTGTTGTGGATTTTTGTGCATGGACGAATGCTTTTTCAAATTTTTATTTAAATTTATTACAAAAAAAAAACATTTATTGGTTTATATTTATTTGTTGGAAATCTTATATTAATACATTTCATCATTTTGAAAAGAAAAAAAAAATGTATTTATTTATTTATTTTTTTTAAATATTTTTTTTATATTTATTTTTTATACATTATTTTATATTTAATTTTTATCTTTTTCATTTATTAGCGAGATTTTTTGCATAACGTTTCTTTATCGTCCGATATTTTTCTTCCTAGCGCGCATGCTCATAGGAATAGCTCAGTAGTGCAATATTACAGATACGCATGCGCAATAGGTACAATGTTTCCTATGAGCATGCGCGCTAGGAAAAAAAAAAAATATGCAAAAAAACGTTATGCAAAAACTCTCTATTATTGTTGAAAAGAATTATGTAAGCATGCTTTAAAGAGTAATATTCAGTTGTTGCATGTTTATTCATTTAAATATTTCATAATGGTTTTTAGTTTTACTTTTATTTTTATTTTTGGAGTTTAAAATTTTAATTTTGAATAAACCATTTAGCATTTGAAGTTTGCATTAAATGTTACAGAATCATAAATTTTTCAAAGAAATGTTCTCTGTTTATATGATGCCGTATAGATTTAAAACATTTCTTATCCATAATTCATGTACTAAAAGTTTATTTAATTGCTGCTTGATGGCATATTAATCATAAAGTATACGAATGATATTGTTTAATTATAAGTAAATGATCATAGTTTCCAATACTTAATGGACGAATACTTTAGAGCAAACTATGCATAAATGAAGTAAAAATATTATATGAAGTTAAAATGTAAAGCATTTTAACTCCATTGCAGGTTTCACACATAGAAAAAAAAACATAGATATGTAATATTTATTTCACTATAAAGAAATTAAATACGTATTATATATATGTTTTTTGTGTGTAAATCCTGTTATAAAGTTGCAATGCTGTACATCCCAGCTCTAAGGCATTTGTCCATTAAGTATTGTAAACTGTGATCGCAAAAAAATGTATATGAAATAATATGTAATATATATTATATAATATATGTGTATTATAAATATATATATATATGTAATAAAAAATAGTTTAGGAATATGATGCGTGATATTACGTTAATTTAAAATCTTTTAGTAATTGGTTCACTTTTCGTAGTAACCAAGCGGTTTATCAAATTGTTTTTATTTAGCTATTTTTTTATATTCGTGCCTAAAAATATTTGTTTATAAAATTTGTTGGTCCAAACATGTTTATAAATCTAATGTATTATTTAGTAACAACGGCATTTACTTTTTAGAACGATTTTAAATCGAACATGTTTTAGACAACATTAAAAATTGATAATAAATAAAATAAAATAAATTCGCAAATAGGGATCTTGCATCTAGTCTGGCATTTTATTGGTAAAAGATCCGATCTTCTAGTCCATAATAAAATTGAAAATGTTGAGTAAAATACTTTCCTAATGTTTAAATGTTTATTTCTATTAGACTATAGCTGTATCATATTCGCTGTTTTCATCAAAACGTGAGAATCTTTTAAACAAACTTACCAATTTTATTTTATAAGTAAAGTGGACACATAATATAGTGCGCTGGAGTCTGTGGTGCATCCCTGGCCTAGTGGGGAAAAGTCAGTGATTGTTAAGAAAAATTACCCATGCTCCCGTGGGCGAACGTCTTTAAGGTACGTACTTCCGTGTTAGTCAACAACAATTGAGTCAAATCTCAGTTCAAATGAACCCAGTCATGAGATAATTAGCTTTATTTATTGTTGCTCTAAGGTATTCAATTGGTTGTTCCACACCCCTTGCCAACCTCCTTTTTTCCCTATATTTTTCAGTACACGAGGCAAAAGCTATTTATCATTCGATGGCACAATGCATGGCAGACAGCGCGAGGAAGGGAAAAACTGAAGTTTAAAAACCTATCATAATAAATACTCTTTATGGATGGGCAGAATCCTCTGCAACCAACCCTCGCCATTCTGGTTAATAAGCGGCACTCCAACAATGGACCCCAATCTCAACACCTCCGCCCAGCTGTCATAATTTCTATGGATTTGTATTTGTTATTTACCCCATCGTAGGCGATGGCCGCAGTACGTAATCCGCCATGCTTTAGCCAGAATGGTTGAAAAGGCTAACCCATTGAAGGTTGATATTCACAGCTGTCCGAAGAGAGCCGATTGAAGTCAGTGATCTGGACCTAAAGAGGGAAGGGTCCAAAAATCCCACAAAAGCGCAAACACAAACAGTCTGAAGGGGGTGGGAAGGGGGCTTAAGTCCTTTCGTCAACAGCTGCTAGGTCTGAGAGATTGCCCTTTCCCCCTACTTCCATTATAAGCATTCTTCTCCTAGGGTCTTTCTCTCCCCACAAGTTTCCCCCTATCTCTTTCTTGATAGGAGAAAATTCTTTTCTGGCAAGGGATCGTAATCGACTGACCGTTGGTTAGTAGGGGTAATTCGGATTTCATGATGATGAAATATGAGCGTGCTGTTCTAGCTTTGTAAGTGATATTCTGTGTAGGGTGATATTCCGAGTAGGAAAAATAAATGAATGAAAATACTCACTTAATTATAATGAATTAATCTTTATAACCATCGATAGCGGATATGATTTGTGTGTAGCTTCTTTTAAATTTTTACATTTCATACCTAAATTTCTTCTCATTTAAAAGTTGCAACGACTACTGCTTCAGTATAAAATACCAATCAATTTTATACAGCTCATACGTACGAGTGAACTTCATGGTCCAACACTGTTATTATTATTAGATTATAAATTTCCCCATTGGCTTTTTACAAGCCATTGCAGACAGAAGGAACTCTGAAAAACAGAAGAAACTCTGCATTGTCCCCTCCCAATGCATTGGTACTATACAGTACAAACGCTTCTTCATGTTTGACTCCCATGTTAACTCTCCTAGAAAGCAACTCGCTGTGGCCTTTGGTATCACAGGCTTCGGATTCGAATTCCTGCGGTGGCACAGATATTTATCATTGGTTCAGAATTCATGTTGTTAAACTGTAGATCCCGGTCTACTCTTACTTTAAAACCACATAGAAGGACTTTTTCAGCCTATTAATTTACGTGTTTATACCAGGCATTGACAAGAAATCTTTCAATGATGTTTGTCGAAGTTCAAATTGCATTTTCTAAAATTCAGAATCCCAATGCACTAAACTTACAAATAAATCTAGATATAGGTATATATATTATCAGTTTAGATATCACAAAGAATTGCTTTCGTTTGTCTTTTACAACTTATGGTTTTTTTTTTTTTTTTAATTATTTTAATTATTACTAAGAGCATCTGGGATGCACATGTTGTCCTTCATGCCATCTGAACCCCAAACGGATGCATCCTCTCATTGGCAATCATTCTTTCTATAAAATGCACATAAAATCTAATCAGCAGTTTGTCCTTACTTTAGTGAGCGTCTGCATTAATCCACAAGGCTGTAAAAATATCCCTGGATTTGTAGAGAGGGGTAAGAAGACTCCATGTTACGTGACAAACATCTGGTTGTTCTCACCCAAACCTGTCCACCTTGTCGTTAAATGATTCCATTTTTATGGAAGGTTTCGAAGCCATTACAATAAACCAACAGGTGAAATTCCATCTGCTGCATTCACGCACTAGAGTTCCAAGATTTACGACCAGTTATGTACCAGAAACGTCCCGTAAATACTAGTCTTAAGATTCAATTTTATGGACATTAGTCGCCGACAGATACTTTGTGGCTTTTTTTACAGTGCCCACCTTTAGTTCACTATCTAATTGATACAAAGTTGAGAAACACCTGGCTTAATTGTGTTCATGGAGGCTTGCTGCTGAAAACTGCTGCTGGCGATGAAATATCAATTATTGATTAAAGCTTTCCCGATTAGGCGACTGTTCAGTCTTGCCCTCCCCTTCTTCCTGCTGGAGATGTTATCTTACCTACCGTTATTGATTACCGAAGTTGGTACAATGGATACAGATATTTTATTACTATTATTCTTATCATCATTTATGATGTCCAAACCTCAAAGAGAAGTATTGTTACAAAAATTGATTTGTGGGAATGCTCCCGTCCAATGCAAACGAAATATTTTGTGGCGCCATTTCTGTAAGAAAAAAATACAATTTTTAAGTTGGTTAAGATAAAAAGTAATCGAAAAAATGAAGTAGAATAAATCCATTTATTCATATATTAGGATATTTAAGGTTCTGGTTTGTGTTTGAGTCAACCCAGACTTTGTAAAAATTATATATATATATATATAGAGAGAGAGAGATAGGTATTGCATAACTATTGATTGCGTTATTCTAAATATAAAGATATCTGATAAAAACATTCACTTAATTTTTTTTTTTAAATAACAGTAATAAATTAATAAAAATGACGACCAAATAAAATTCATCATATTTTTTGTAGCAGCTGAGAAGACATAAAATGATAAAGAAAATTGACTCATCGGTTGACTAGAAAATTTTATACTGCTATAAGTTATTCTAATGTTTTACTCCCCAATGGATACATTGCTGAGATTACTTTATGAATAAGTAATCCTCGTAAAAGAATAATCTTCCATGTAAGATATTTTAAGCGAAATTAAATGAATAACCTTCAATTGAGAATTTCTGAGAAATAGATTAGTATAATTTATTTTTTAGTAAAGAATAACAAATTTATTGGATTTGTTAATATGAATAAATAAGCTATAATATGTATTTTTCACTAAAGGAATGCTATTAATAATTATTTTTACCTGTTTGCAAATCAATATATATATATATATGACATATTATATATATATATATATATACATAAAGCATTATTGTGCATAAAAACTTTGCTATATCATTAAAATTTTAATTATAACTTGAAGCTGAAAAGTTCTTTTCATTAAATTTTAAAAAAAGTAATTTGCATTTGTTTGTATAAATAAATCTCTCTCTCTAAACAAAATGCTTTCTTCAACTTAAAAAAATAAAAATTATAATTATCCAATATATTTTTTTTCTGAATATTAGAACTGACTTTCTAATAACCGACCCAAAGTTGTTTGTTTCCCCTGCGGCGGCACGGTCGCAGTCACAAAATTTCTAAATATTTTTTTATAATCCGTATATTTCTTTAAAAGAAAAAAAACGAAGAAGCAAAATTGCAATTTCTCTTTACAAAAGCGCAAAGCATTTTCCCAAAATTAGAGCCATTTCTAAGGTAATTAGTGACTAAGTCAGCCTCAGAATATACAGGGTCGTGCGAAACACCGACCTCTGCCGAAAAGTCAACCTCACAAAACGTATTTATTCTTGTACATTTCATTCACCAAACGTTGACTCTCTATTTTTTTCTTATTATTATCTTTTGATTATGTTGTTGTTAAAAAGCTGTGTGTGTGTGTGAATGCTTCGAGGTTTAAAAATAAATTTCTCGGAAAACCGCTGGCTTCTTTCTTTTTTTTTATTTAAGAATTTTGTGTATTTATTTATTTATTTATTTAATGGTGAGCAATTTTTATTAGCGTAGGAGTAATTGCCTTCCGTAATGTTTTGTATGGTTAAGTTAAATTATGGTAATTTCTATGATAATTTGAAGCAATGGCGTTTGGATTTCAGAAAATAATTATAATAATTTTTTTTTTTTCTAGAGAGCAGAAGGTGTTGTTCATTAGAAGAAATATCGTCATATTGGGTGAGTAAATTTGCTTTCGGAACTGAGTTTTTTAGGGGGATTTTTCCCTTTCATTTTAAATGCAAATATTGTATGTACTCTTGACTTAAATGTGATGCCATATATTCATGTGCCATTCTAATGAAGTCTTAAAAATAATGAATCATGCCCGGACTGTTAAATTTAAACTATGATAGTTTTAAATGAATACCAAAAATAATTCACTTATTTTTAGAATTTATTCAAATATGTTTTGCTTAAATTCTATTTAAAATCATCAAACATTAAATTTAGCTTTGAACTACTTAACTTACGAACTTAACTTTTTTGCTAGCAGAACATGATTCATTTAAGATGCAAAAAGCAAATTATCATATATATATATATATATATATATATATAGCATGATAGTTTAAAAAATGTTTTCCCACTTTTATATCTATTATCTTTATTTTTATTATTCCGTATAAAGAATTTATTTGATTGAATAAATCAACTGTAGGCTTGCTATGAAAATCATGTTAGCACTAGCCGTAATTTTATGAATTAGTATATCTTACATAAAATTCATTTAATCTAATCTTTTAATTGAAAAATTGTTGATTTAAATTTTAACTGCACTGCATTATATTTTAATAACGAAACTAAAAAAAATGCAACTATCGCCAGTTTTGATGCGTGTGGTTGCGTTCTAAACGCAAACACTTTTTTTCGCTCATGAGAAAAAAATAGCTTTTGCCGATCATCTTGGCGTTTTTAAGTAACCGAACCAGTAATACTTAAATTTATTACTATTGTAACATCTCGGCCTATATTAGATCTATAACGGCTTCAAGAAGAAGGCCACTTTCAGGATCATGGGAACACTTTAACTTTTAATTACAAGCATTATATATATAGATAGATAGATATACAAATACAGAACTCTGGATTATTATAATTTATTATAAAAAATGAAATTCAAGATTTAAATTTGATTCACAAATGCACGATTAAATCATAAGTACAGTTCCCCTCCTAAGATCAGAGATTTGCAGAGTTCTCGAGTCTACTTCGAATCTAAAAATACATGGTCTGCGGCAGACCTTAATTATCAACGGTGTGATACACGAAACCACAAGAGGCGTGCTCACTTTGGAAACTCACTCATTTCACAGAAAAAGAAAAAACAACATTTCTAGTCGATTCGTCGCAGAATTCTCTTTTTCTTCACCAAAAAAATTCCTTCTAAGACAAATCATCAAGGGGGAGGGGGGCTTATCTACCCTCACTTCTCATTGGAGTAGATACTTTCTCAGCTCGTGGTCTATCACCAATCACGATAGAACCACTCATGGTATAGTTCATATTCAGTCTGTAGTTGTTTCGACCTATGAAGGTCGTACAGACGTTCGCTAATTTCCTGTGTCTGATTATACATGCTATCCATTATCTGCTATCAGATTTGAATGACAGGTTGCTCTCATTAATACGAAACACTAATTGCATGTAACATAATTACCCACAATATTGCTTGTCTGTTGTCAGATTTGAGTGATGGGTTTATTATATATCAGATAACATACATTACTCTTTCCTGGGAATGAAATGCCAAAATCCTATTTACTACATTACATATCGATGGGTTTCCACTTATGTGTGTATGAATGCGTATACCATTACCTTCCGTGGAGGAGTTTTAAGGATAACTGCTCCGCATTTGCTTGTTATATGGGAGAAAACAAGGTAAACTCCCACCAGGCAGACATATCGAGGCGACGCACTTTACCACATTCGCCATGAACTCTCGTTTCTGATATGAACGACTGCAAAGGACATCGCCAACAGATTTAAACCTAAGTCCTCTAACATGCTAACTGCACACATTACTTGTTATTGGGCTATGAGTCGCGATAAATATATCAAATTTCAATAAACACAAAAATAATATTTTTTTTACTCAAATTATGGACATTGTTTTCGGGGAGAAGAAACGACGTTCAAAGTGTTTTGGTCGACTTTCAAACTTTCTTTGTTGTTTTATTATTTATTTTTAATTTCTTTCACAAACTAATAATTGTATAATTTAAAAATGTAAACTTTTTTGAGCAATTATTAAATAATTCTATGAATAACTTTGTATATTGACCCAGCCTGACCACACACACACATATATATATATATATATATATATATGGCTTCATAATCCGATTTTTACCTCTGCTGTACTATTTAATGCGATTTTAATATTTGATATTTTGGTAGTTTCATTGATCTTGGAGGAAAATCAAACCTCTCACAATTGCATATCATAAAATCAATCCATTATTGCTATTTTACTGTTTCAGATCGATTGATCGATTTAATATTTTCCCTCGCTCTATCCCTGAATGTCCACACTTGGTGCCCCCAAGAACTTCATCATGAGTCAACTCAATTGACTTCTGGGCGACATAAAAAAAAAAAAAAAAAAAAAAAAGGCGCCAATGAAAAGGTCCCCATTCACTTTTCATTAAACGTAGATGTAGGACGTGATATTGAGTCATTTATCATTAAGAAATTACGGGCGAACTCAGGGGCTGGTAAAACACCAGCTTGACCAATGACCCATGGGTTCATGCATGGGCTAGATAGGAGTTTCCTGCAAACAGAGGATGGGTGGTTTCAAAGCACTCCAGGGGATGGAGGAACAGGAAAAGAGGGGAAAAAAAAAAAAAAAGGTGATGAAATTTGTTTGGTGAACAGTGACTTAAGTCTAGTTTGTCCGTTCTTATAAGAGGAGGAATAAGATTGTCATTTCCCTATTTTTCACGATATCTTTTAAGTCAATATTACATTTACAAATATACAGGTTTCATCAGTTTCTATGGTTTCAATGAAAAATACGTTTTTTAAAAGAATTTTTTAAAAATATTATTATTTTAATCCTCAAAATCCCAATCATTATAATCTTTATTAAAAGAGAAACCTTGAAAAATGTGTATTATCAGTATTTTTTTTTAACAACTTTGCCCATACTTTTTAAAGCGATATAAAGCAATCAACATTCGATATCAAGCAGCCTTTAAGCAACATTCGATATAAAGTAACCATTTAGCAACATTAGATATAAAAAAAACCTTTAAGCAACATTCGATGTAAAGCAACCGTTAAGCAACATTAGATATAAAAAAAACCTTTAAGCAAGATTCGATATAAAGTAACCATTAAGCAACATAAGATATAAAGCAACCATTAAATTTCAAAATCAGGTCTAGTCAAATCAATTTTTTTCAAACATTATCACATAGATATATAACTATGGACATTGTATATTCTTTGCTGTAAACAAATGCAAATCTTTCGTCTCCCACTTCACTTTTGTTTGTTTTTGGAGTACCAACAAAAAGTTAGTGAATAATATTTGAAAAAATGCCAAATAACCAAATTTTCATGTTTCACTGGAGTGAAATCTAAGGACTTGTTTCACTCGTTTTGGTATATAACTATTTTTACTCTTTACAACTAATCGTGCCATGATTCAACATATTGAGGTAAAGCTTTATGCCGAAGAATAGTGTCCATTTTTTTCAATGAAATATCGTTACCTCCAAAAATTTTACAAGCCCAAACCAGCAACTTCTCATCCAAGAGTGGAAAATAAATATTTATATCTTATATATATCCTTGCAATTAACTTCATATAAATGAAAATAAAACAAAATATCTACATAATGTAAACCTTTCAAAGATATCCATCATTTTATGAATTTATAACATCTTTTGCAAAACCATGTTTAAGATAATTTACATACTTACTGTAATCGGTCGTGATCGTGCACTTGACTCTCATCATCCTGGATAGAAACAAAGACCTTTTCTGTTAACTTCAACCGCACCGCGGAAGTCAGAAATAACAAGGTACAAGGTGCTCATTAAATCACTTCATAAAATACTAGCCACGAAGAACACATCTTCAACCACCATACAAATAAATCAGCGGGCACTGAAATGTTATAGTCCAGCCCAAATGGTTTCTTTGAACTTTGTTGCTAACATATTTTAAGTAGTATATTTTAACTAGCTGTATGCATCAGTTAGTAAAGAAAACAAGCTTCTTCCAATAGAGAATAACGTCTTTTTCATGTATGTTAAACATGTACTCATTATAAGAATATATAATTTAAGAGCATTTCTTTGAAACAAGGTATGAATTTTTATGCAAACAAAATAGTTCAGTATGCTGCTATCTAGTCTTGGATTCACGCATGGTCGTCCTAAATTTTTATCAGAAATCTAAGCAGTGGTACCACAGGCGCTGCGCCTTGATGTTTATTTAGGTTTAAATTAATTACTCATTTACATATTTTTAATTCGGATTGCTTCAACAATTCAGTATTTATTATCTTTCTTAGAAAAATAGATGCTTCATATTAAATTAAATAAAAAGAAAAAGAAAACTAATGATCACATTAATTTTGTTTGACGTATTGAATAACTTCTCTGAAAGTAAATTTATTACACTTTATTACTTATTACTTTTTATATTTAATTATTATTAAAATACTTACAATGCAGAATCACATGAATATCAGCTTAATTATTTTTTTATTAAGTACATCAATTTATTTTAACCAGACAATAATATTTAATTTAAAGTAGAGAAAGCAGGCTGTACTTAAGTGGAGAAATTGATTGAGATGAACAATTAGATTGAAGAAATCCTTAGATTGAGCCAAAGTGTCCAATTGTTAAGGCTGCTATGGATTTTTGGCAAATTTTTTGAGATAAAGTACCTTAAAATTATTTGACTTCTATAAATAATTTTGCAATAGATTTCCTTCTTATTTTATTTATTTATTTTTTCAGTTATAATAAAACTACAAATAAACGAATCGTAAATAAAACTAAACGTACATATCTATGCCAATGTCTTGAAGAAGTTATACGAAAATGCATGGTTTTTCCCTCCACAATCACATCCACTCATTATTCAGTTCTCGGACTGGTGCTTCTCTTCTTTCCTTCCATGCCACATAATGCATTGACTTATTCCATATTACCATCCCTTCTTGGATCGCCTCTCGATCTTTGACGTCGTGCCTTCCACTGAATGCGATGAGCAAGAGAAAGAGGGGGGAGGGATGCGTTTTATGAAACGAAACGAGGGGTGGGAAAACCACCCCCACCAGACAGCCAGCACCCACAGCAATCACGAGGGAGAACTGTAAGGGGGCGATTCGATCATCGAATTCGGGTTATGGAATAGTTCTAGGGGTGGAGGGGAAAGGATGTATAGTTCAAACCCCCTCCCTCCTCTACAACAGGGGGCAGCGTTTGTTATGTATGGGATTTCCTCCTTTCCCACCATGGCTGTTAGGGCGGTCTTCCCGCTCAGACGTAAATAGGCAAGAAGACAGCGGCAGTAGAATCCATTGAATCCCATGAAGAAGTGGTCGCGGTACTTAGGTCCAAATAGGGGGTTGACGAAGACCGACTGGGTTGTGACTTTTCAACGGTAGCCCCTCAGTTGAAAGAACTAAGTGCTGCAGATGACAAATCATTCCCAAGTTTGATGAATGGATTGCTGGGTTGTGCATTACGACTTGGCGTTTGCGAGAAAATATTGAGTCATGGAGTCTTTAATGTCAGCATAAAAGACACTGACTTTTACAAAAATGCTTACTGATTATTATTGTATCTGTAAAATTCGATCAAGTATTAAACCCTTTTCAATGTGAACATAATAATGGTAGCACATGATTCAATTGTCCAAATCATTGTCTATCACCATTACCCATAAAATGCATAATTTCTAAAAATGCACTTATGAACTTTTATATCGGTATTCATACTATTATTTAAAATTGTTGTTATTCAACTAAAAATTGTACGAAATGTAAATATAAAATTTCTTTTAAATTTAAAACTAAAAATATTGATATTTCTCTAATTGGTTACAAATTAATTATATTTCTTTTGTCAAGTTCCAACTGTACAATTTACAAGGAAAAAAAGTGCACCACTGAAATAAGGAAAAAAGATTAGCAAATATATATTACATTTTAATCTTTAGCTGAATGATTAAAGATTCGCCTAAAAATCTTATCGCTTTGATCACAACTATAAATTATTTATTTTAATTTTTTAGCGATATCACA
Source organism: Caerostris extrusa (assembly GCA_021605095.1). NCBI lineage: Eukaryota > Metazoa > Arthropoda > Arachnida > Araneae > Araneidae > Caerostris > Caerostris extrusa. The sequence goes on along the minus strand of BPLR01008192.1, from coordinate 86,126 downwards.
CAAGCATTTAAAAATATGAAAACAAAATGGAATAAAGAAATTTGAAAATAAAAGCCTTTAAATTAATAATAGTATTCTGCTAATCTCCAACTTATTTTCGTATTACAGCATTGAGCAATTTGAACCTTAAAATTATTAACGTAATATTTTTTTCCATGCTCGTTGTTTTATTCTAACCAACGGAATTCTTTGAGAAAAAAAGGTTTGAAATCCACCATAAATACTAATTCATGATTTGTTTAACTTAGAACAAGTAATCTTGATAAACAAGTATTACTGATTAATATTCAAAGGAAATATGGTTTGGTATTTATTTTAAAATTCTCCACGAAATGTAACTTATTTATCCTTATGGAACAAACCTCCATTTTTTTTTAAATTGATTTGTGGCTAGTCTAACTTACTCCCTTATCCATTTAATCTACAACCGTGACCATCCGTGATAGAACATATTGACACAATCTGAAATGTACATAACTTTTTAGTAGCATTTTTATCATTCCACACTTCCCTACATACCTATCTCTGTATCATCTATCACCCCTATAATAAGCTTCCCCCTCCCTCTCATATACACACACAGAATCGAGTCAAAACAGAACGATACCTCAGTTCGCCCTCCAAAAAGAGGCTACTGAATATCACAATATTTGGTCTTATGTGCTGTGCTGACCGGGACTTCACAATGGTAAGCAGATTTGGTAACCGTGGCCCCGTCGTATATTTATACGTATATAGATAGATTGAATGAATAAAAGGAAGGAGGGAGGGAGGTTCGATTCTGTGTGGGAGTGCCCAAATAATGAGATGCCAATTGCTTCCTGTAGTCGTTCTTCACTTCAGTTCTCTGCCCCAGAGGGGTAGGGGAAAATGCTGCGAAGGGGTTGGGTTGGAAAAGAGGGGGTGATGTGGGGGATGCTGAACTGAAGAAGAGTGGGAAATGCTTGTTGACTTTGGGCCAGTGGACTGCGAAATTAATTTATTTTTGGAGAGCAGTGGTTGATGTATTGTTTTAATCTGACGTCTTGTTCAGCGGAGCACATTCATGCCTTTGAAAGGAGGGCAGAGTGACTTTTTTTTTTTTTTTTTTAACGAGTGTTGGAGTTTTGAGACTTTTACTTGAATGAGATCGTGAGGGAATACTTGGGGGTGATAAAATAAGAAAAATAATATGTTTTTTTGTGTGACACGTGGCGTGCCAAACCCTTGAATAGATTAATCGTATGTGTTTCAGATTTATTTTGTCTTTAGCAATGGGAATAGAGTAAGTAAATATGTTAACAGAAATTTGGTTTTAGGATATTATAACAGATCTTTCCACGTGTTTACATTCCATCTTGAGAGGCCCCAATGTGAATTTTTTCAAGGCTTTATTATTGGCATAAATTTAACTTGGAGAGAAATGGTTTATTAGCGCATTTGGCTACCGAATTGGCGGAGCTTAACTCGATACCCTGTAAACTCGTTAAATCGCAAGTTGTCGTATCTATACTGGTAATGTTGTATCTATACTTATTAGAGAAAAATCAGTAATCAAGAAAGTGTAGCCAATGAGGTTCAGAAGATTTTGAAATCCACAATTCCGTTCCTGGAGTAGTTCGTTCCAATTTGTGATGTCATAAAGAAGTCTAACGTCTTTTAGGCGATGACATTATCTCTTACATAACGAGCGTCCTGATGACCAATTGGCTAGCGCTCTGGCTTTGGTACTACAGGCTCCAGGTTCGAATCATGGCGTGGCATGGGTGTTTGTTAGTGGTTCGGAATCCACTTTAAACTGTAGGTACCCGGTCTGTTTAGCCCTCATGTGCCCAAGATGACCGTAGAGCGACAAACCAAACTTTCCATAACGAATCTGTTTCAAATAGATACAATATATTTCATGAATCGCAGGAATAAAAAAAAAAAAGGTTATTTGAAATTCAGCAATTAAAATAAACTTATTAGGTATGTAAAATAGCAAAATTATTGTTTTGCTTGCAACATCCGAAATTACAGATGAAGAGAAAACAATTTAAAAGCAATTGTTAAAAAGATTTAAATAAACAAGATTTGTGCAAATAAAATTGAAGACAAAATGATTTGATATCGCATGAATATATTTGTGATTATACAAGCATTTTTCCTACATCCAATTAGCAGGCCGTTAATTAACTGGATAGAGATCTATTTAATTAGCATGGGAAGAAAGGAACATGCAATTTTTTTCTAATTATCTTATTATTTTTACCGAAATTCCCGATAAAAAACACGTGCAGCGGAAATACTTTCGTCTGGCGCATCTGCCTCGTAATGCGTGTATTTGCATATGAGCCGAGATAGTTATCTGAATCTTCTTCCACTCCAAGTGGTATCCTGACCATCTAACCCATCCATCTTGCCGATCCCACATGTCTTGCGCAATGTTGCCATTTCAATTACTGTGGAAAATGATAGGATCTCTTCAATCTGCGCCATTTTATCGTAACTAAGTAATACTTTTCAACACAGAATATGTTTTCACGCACGGGGTCGTCTGGATGGCAAAACTTACCACACAAAATAAAAGCGAAGCATGATTTAGACATTTTGATTGCTTTTATTGTAAATCGCTAACAAGTTTTTTTGCAAATTTGCTGTCATCATTCTGGTTCTGGAATTCTTAATTGGAATTATATCGGTGTATCATGAGTTAATTGGCACGAAAGTTAACTTTTAATTCTGAACTAAAACGAGTATTTTGGGTAACCTTGTATTATTCTAAGGCAAACACGAGTACATTGGTCAAAGACAGATTCAAAATTAAATATGGCAATTTGTGTATATGTATTCATTTCATAAATATTTTTCGTTACATTTTGTGATTTATTTCGTTATTAGAATACAGCAGACAGTGATATCTATTAAATTACGTTTAAATAAATAGATGTATTATTTATTATTTGATATATAAATATTCATCGATAATAAAATCGAAATACAAATACAAAATATCGAAACACATCGAAAACCATCGAGAAACATCTAAATACAAAATATATTCTATTCTTTCTTTATTTTATATATTAAACACATAATTTCATTTTTGTGTTTTTGAATTACCTTTTTACATATTTTCATTTGTATGTGTATATTTGGGCATTTTTGTATTTTATATGTGATTATGATTAATATTTTTCCTCAGCATTGTTAAAACTGTCGAGCATGAAAAGTTGATTTTAAATATTATATATTTTAATGAAAATATTATTCAACTATTGGAAAAAAACAAAGTTCTAATAAAAAAAAAAAAAAAAAAAAAAATGGAAATATATACCATATTACAAACGACTACCAATTATGTTCCAGTATTAAATAGATAAAAAAAAAATTATTAAATCGTAATTTATCATAATTTAATCGTACAAAGGATATGTTAAAGTCATAAATATCTGAATCAATATAATTAATATAATTTGGCTTTTTGAAACTTTTCAAATGTCTTATCAATACCAAAGAGGAAAAAAAAGAAATCAAATTTTTAAGTGGCAAAATTAACTAACATTGCACTAGAAAAATATCTTCTTCAAATAAAAAGTAATGAAATTGTTAATATAATCAAATGGCCTAATTAAAAATAATCTATATATTAACCATTAATATAATGTTAAATTTTAAGTAGCAAGATTAACTAATATTGCACGAGAAAATATCTTTTAAATAAATGATAATGCAATTGTTAATATAATCAAATGCCCTAGTTAAAAATAATCAATATATAAATAATAATAATCAATCTATAATAATTAATATATAAATATATTAATCATTAATATATTCATAATAAATAATCGCTGTTATATTTGACCTAACACTCTAAAGGGAAAAGAAATGAAATAAAGTTATTTTAAATTTCTTTGTAATTTTTGTGCAAAAGATTTATTTTTCAAATAAAAAAATAATCAAATTATTAATATAATCAAATATCCTAGTTAAAAATAGTTAATATATAAATATATTAATCAATCATCAATCCTAAATCAATATATTAATCATTAATGTACTCATGTTAAATAATCGATATTATTATACATTCACTTAACTTTACTTCATTTCTTTTCCCTTTAGAATGTATTTTTAATTTCCCTGTATTTTTTGTGCAAACGATTTCTTTTTCAAATAAAAAATAATGAAATTGTTAATATAATCAAATGGCCTAGTTAAAAATAATCCATATATTCAATCTTAAATCAGTATATCTTAAATCATGTATCTAATCGATAATCATTATTTTAAATTTCTCTGTAATTTTTGTGCAAACGATTTATTTTCAAATAAAAAATAATGAAAATATAATCAAATGTCCTAGTTAAAAATAATCAATATGTACATATATTAATCAATCATCAATCCTAAATCAATATATTAATCATTAATATACTCATGTTAAATAATCGATTTTATCATATATTCACTTAACTTAACTTCATTTCTTTTCCCTTTAGAATGTATAGTATTTTAAATTTCTCTGTAATTTTTGTGCTAACGATTTCTTTTTCAAATAAAAAATGATGAAATTGTTAATATAATCAAATGGCCTAGTTGAAAATAATCGATATATTAATATATTAATAATAAATATTCGATATTATTGTATTTCACTTAACTTTGTTTCATTTCTTTTGCCTTTAGAATGTTATTTTAAAATGAATTTCTCTGTAATTTTTGTGCAAACGATTTCGTGACCGACACGCACATTCGATCTACGTAGCGTGCAGAACATTTGGAGACACATTTCTTTTAAAAGTCTAATAATACCGGGGTGCGATAAATAATACCTCCAGGAATGAAAATGGCTGCCAAGCCGAGCATATTTTACAAGCCATTTCATTTCTGGCGACCACTCAATTATTTACCGAACGATTCGTAAAATACACGTGCTCACGCGAATTCCTAAATGAAGTCATTCGAGTAATTGAGCTTTCCCTAATAGAAGAATTATTCACTTGTATTCGTTCAGAATAAATGTTTAAGAAGGAAAAGCTCTGAGGAAATTGAACGCCGTAAGTCATACTCGTAGGTTTGTAATTGATAGTTTTTGGGATGCATTATTTTTTTTTTATTAATATTTTAGTAGTTAAAATAACAAACCCGTTTCAATCGTAATTAGTATCCAGAATGGTTTAGTAAAAATGATTGGTTAATGTTATATTTTCTATCATGTAAGTTTCAAGTAAGAGAGAAAGAAAGAGTTTTAAAATAATGAAGCCTTTACTATTAAATGTCTCGATAGGTTTAGTTAATAAACGTTATTCTATTTCATTTGTTTTTAAAGTATTTTACGAGTAAAAAAAATATAAAAAATAAACCACAATAGACCTTAGTTTCTAGGTTCATAACATTCATACTGTAATGTCTCGTCCTATATTAAACCTATAACAGCTTCAACAGAGGGCTGATAACAGACTTTCACTTTCAGGTTCATGGGAACACTTTAATTTTTATTTACAAGCGTTATATCTTTATAGAACGTAATTTATTACATTTATAAAAAATGAAAAATAAAGAATTAAATTTGATTCGCAAGTGTAGTTCACTCCAAGGACGAAGATTTTCAGAGTTCTCAAGTCTACAACGAATCTATTTCCCCAGATTTGCGGCAGACCTTAATTATCATAGGCATTATACACGAAACTGCAAGGGGTTCACTTTGCAAGCAGGCGGAGACTCCAGCTTGTTCAATCACTTTCAGAAAAAGAGAAAAACATTACTTCTTATCGATTCGTCGCAAAACTATCTTTCTTCTTCAAAAACCTTCCTTTAAGAAAATCCGTCAAGAGGGAGGGAAGTCAGTTTCCCTCACTTCTCATTGGAATCGATACTTTCTCGGCCCATGGTCTATCACCAATCCCGATGCAGCAACTCAAGACGTAGTTCATATCGAGTCTGTAATTGTTTTGACCAGTGAAGGTCGATAATTTCATGTGGTCTCATTATCCATGACACTGAATATCTGCTATCAAATTTGGGATGACAGGTTGTTCTCATTAGTACAAAACACTACTTACATGTAATATAACTATCCATAACACTACTTATCTGTCAAATTTGAATGATAGGTTGTTATGTATTTGTTAAAGAATATGCATTCCTTTCCCCTGGGAACGGTAATGCTATATCTCTTCCCGTGGGAACAATGATATAATACAGTAAATTCTTAAATTACTTTTCCTATTCGCTTAATCTTGAAACAGTTTTTCGTTTTATTGCAACGAATCGGACATGGATATATTTTTTTTTAAGTCCAGCGAAATTCAGGGCAGGAAACTTGACTTACACAAAGGCATATAAATGTTACCATCGTTGCAATCTCAATGTAAAATATCGAGTAATTATTCCAGCGAAATTCAGCGCGTGACAGGAAACTTGACTTACGTAAGCAAATTTCACAACCTAGCATCATTTCCTTTATTGTTAGCAATGACTACTTCATATATAAATATTTTTGAAAGTCGTTTGTCTCTTTAAAAAAAAAAAAAAATCTACTACACCATTTTCAGACTTTTATACGAACATTTCTGTCATTTCTTCAGGAAAAATATTTTTGAAGCCTATTCATTTAACACGGAAAATTAAAAATAGAAAATAAATGTTTTGTTTTTACTGAAAGAAACTGCATATTTAAATTTTAATTTTTCCCTTTGTCACAATTTCCAACAACAACTATGGTAAATTAATCGGCAAAAATCATATACCAATTTAGCAGGTGAGAGTGGAACATTACACCCTTCCTATTCCAAACCCTCATTGTGCACTCTCCTTTCACGATAAATTTAAATCTGATTTGCATTTTCTGAACAATTAAGCCCAACCAGTGTCAGCGATAACGAACTTTACCTCCTACCCTCCAACCAACCACCCACTCACCCCCAGACATTCTATATCGGTCCGCAGAAAACGTTGGAAAATGAAAACTGGAATCCTTTTTCCAAATATCATCAGGGGAATCGTCATTACAAGCAACGCCAGTAATTGTGTCGATTGTAATTTGCGACTGCAGAATCAAAACGAAGAAGGTTTTAGGTTCGTATTGCCGGCAAGATTTGCATTTGGGAGGTAATTGTGGAATCGATATATCGAAGGACTTCGTTGCTGTTTATCTTGGGTGGGCATCTAATCTTTATGAGGTAAGGGAATTGTTTTCCTTGTTTGGTTCAACACTTTTAGAGGGGTGGCTGGGGGGATGACGGTTACTTTTAAGTGAGGTGCAGGGAGGTGGTGCCCCATAAAAATGGAGTATCTGGTGCATGTATGAATCACATTCGATCTTTTGCTGCACTGCTACCGATTTCCTGTGGTAGTGTATGATGGTGAATCATTCTTTGTGTTATTCGCTTTTAAGAAGGTCTCCATGGGGTTTCTTGTTTGGAAATGGATTGCTAAATGTTAAAGTACTTAGTGTTTTGGATAGCATGATTATGTGAAAAAAAAAAAAAAAAAGTGTTTGGTTGATAGATCTGAAAAATACATTTCTTTATTTGATAACCTAGGATGTGGTGTGTTTTGGATAGTATGATTATGTGAAAAAAAAAATATTTGGTTGATAGATCTAAAAAACACATTTCTTTATCTGGTAACCTAGGATGTGGTGCGTTTTGGATAGCATGATTATGTGAAAAAAAAAAAATATATTTGGTTGATAGATCTGAAAATCACATTTCTTAATTTGATAACCTAGGATGTGTTGTGTTTTGTACAGCAGGATTATGTGGAAAAAAATATATATGTATGGTTGATAGATCTGAAAAACACATTTCTTTATTTGATAACCTAAGATGTGGTATGTTTTGGTTAGCATGATTATGTGAAAAAATATATATGTATGGTTGATAGATCTGAAAAACACATTTTTTTTTTTATTTGATAATCTGGGATGCGATTAATTTGTCTGATTTAAAATGAAATAAAATAAAAAGAATAATAACAAAATTAAACATTGAACTTAAAAAAACAAGAAATAATTTTCAAAACACAAAGAAAGTTTGAAAACACATTGTTTTCAATTAAGAATGATTATTAAAAAGATTATCGAATAATTATTAAACATTTATTAAAAATTTATATGAAATATTTATGAATTAATTATTCTGTTACTTAATATGTACAGATATTATAAGCAAAAACTGATTATAATATTATATTTAAAATAAATTTTAAATATAATATTATAATCAATTCGTATTTTTCCACCTGTAAAATTTAAAAATACAAATATTTTTGCTGTTCAAGATGCCAGATGAGAAATTGCTTGTAAAATCAAAAGTAATATAAATTAAAAATTTAAATCGAAAGAAATTTACATATTTTTAGTTTTTAGAAATAAAACATATAATATCGTTACAATTTAAAACTATAAAAATGGAAAATTCAAGCTTATAAAAAAAAATATGAACAGTAAGATAAGACTGGATAATAATCAAATAAAAACGAGAGAAAAATGAGAGAATAAAAAATTTTTTCTGAAAAAGAAAGGAAAGCATTATTATTATATATTACTATTTCATGCTATATTTCTGTAAAAAGTTATCTGTAGTCAGATAAATATATTCTGAAATAATTTTTTTTTTTTTTTTTTTTTTGCTATGCATTATCATTATTTTCAAATAATTTTTTTTTTATTATTATTATTGAAGCAAAATTGACAGATCACAAAACAACAAAAGAATTTTATATGTGAAAAAAATATTTTTTAAAAATAAACAACAAAAAAAAAAATCATTCTTATAATAAATAATAATTTTTTTAATAATAATAATAAATAAATAATTTTTTTAATAATAATATTAAATAAATAATAAATTTTTATAAATGAATAAACAAACAAGATAAGAAAAATTCAAAAAAGTAAAAATTGATAATTTTGCAAGAGATTAAAATTTAAATTTTTAAAAGTTATAATATACTATAATAAACTTAATTTTTATAATGCATAAACAATATTTTATATTACAATTAAAAATTGTAATATATTTACAATTTATATTAATGAGCAGATACGTATTTTATTCAATATAAATGTGAGAGATAAAGTAAAAAAATATATATATATTTACTTAAAATGTTTTGATTCGCTACTATAGTTTTGATAACAACCTTATCATTTCATTCTACGGTTAGATTAAATGTACTTCGCCATGAGATAAGGCAGTGTTATTCGAATAAAATCTTAGACTTTATTGGGTGTATATATATTGTTTTAAAAAAATATTCTTGGAAATATAAAAGTGGAATAAATAGTTTTGTTTTTAAATTCTTGAGGTAAAAAAAGTTGTTTATTACAAAGAAATTTCGTTGTTTTCCGTTTTTTCCGCGTTTTATTTTAACATACCATAATGCGCTTCAGTGCTTTCTGTAAATATTTTCTTACTTTTTTTCTAAAAAACGTTAGTTGGATTTATACCTACAAAGCTTTCATTCCCGAAAAATGTGAGATATTTTAACGAGTTGATATTTTCTCACATTTTAACTTTAAAATAATAGCTAATAATTCTCTATAACAGGGAGTGAAAAAACAAATCGGTAAGTTAAAGCCATTTGATTAATCGCTTGGTACAACGTATTATGCAATTTTGTTTTGGAAGTGTTAGAAAAAAATAATAAATAAAGTCCAGCTACTTAGCACTTGCAGACAAAACATCATTATAATCTGTTATGGAAGCTGTTCATAATAATGTAAACACATAAGCACCACTAAACTCTGTTTATATGTGCAGATAAACAGTGTTATTCACAAATGTTTTTAAAACTTATACCCTTTTTTAATGACATGCGAGGAAAATTTTCCATTTGTTAAAAATTTTATGAAATAAATAAAATTAAGGAACAATCAATAACATTTTAGTTTTCAATTGCATAATATCGATTAGAATTATCGATTGATTATTTTCTATTAACTTTTTTTTATGAGTTTAAAACAATTACAATATACACTCAAGAGCCAAAACATTATGACATTAAAAACAAAACAAAACATTAACACGCAACACAGCTTCAACCCGCCTTGGCATGGATTAATGCCACCACTTAATACCAGTTAAATACCACTTCCACCTGATCACGTGCCTTCCACGTCATCCAGGCGAGTTCATTGCAGGGGTGGTCATAATGTTTTAGCCCTTGAGTGTATATATAATATAATATAAATATATTCCAAATATATATTTTGGAATTGTGTTAAATATATTAAAAAAATTCATAAAAAAGATAATAAATAATCAATCTATAATCCAAATTATGAAATTGAAAGCTAAAATGTATTAATTGTTCCTTTATTTTATTTATTTAATTATTTTGTCATTTAAAGTAAACTTGAATAAGCTAATTATGACAAAATTATCATCACAAGCTTTTTTTTACGAGAATATAGTAAATATATTGTGTTTAATAAACTTTTAATTTTTGACATTTTTAATCTAATAATATATGTGATCTATATATTAGTTGTAATATATCGTATGCCTTTTAGTAATTATATGCATAGAAAATATTAAACTGATCGTTGAAGTTTTAATAATCTTTTAAATATATTTAGTCACGAATGCTTTTGTAATAAGCTTTCGCTTATACTAAATTATTACAAAATCATTACTTATACATTTTTATATATATTACTTATACAAATTTATTATTATTGCTTTTGTAATCAACATAATTTTTTATACTTGTGAATATAAACTATTATGAAATCTAAACAAACCCTGTAGAACATATTTTACTGAAAAAATATTATTATGTGATAAGCAAGAATGAATTCCCACGATAAAAATAAAGCCAACATCTGCTAATGGGTTTGTGTCCGCTCTTTGAACGCTAAAATTTGCATTTCGAAACTAATACAGTAACCTGATATATATGACGTCACACGTTGCGGCAGCACGTGCATATTTAATGCACATGCGCTGTAATATCAAGTGACTCATAGTGTTTACAGTTACCGTGTTCATATCGCTATGCAAAAACCTTCTAATAAGCGCAACCATTTATCATATGTTACGAATGAATGCAACTATTTTTGGGAAAATTATTTAATATATAAATAGTTAAGATTATGGTGTTTTATATTTTAATAATGTTTTTAATAACATTCACTTTTATAACTTTTAATTAATTAACATAATTTTTAATTTTGATAATTAACTTTTTTTTAAATTTCATTTTATCACATTATAGTACCCCTGGTTTTTTTTTTTTTTTTTTTGGTGAGAGACAACGAAAAAAAGTACTAACGATTTTATTTAGGTTTTAATGTTGCTAAAAGAATCTTTTAACTAACTAAAATTCTTTCCATTAAAGAATTACTCTTATGTTAATTTTTACATATGTTAACATTAGATATGAAATCCTTCCACATTTCATAAGGATTTTTACCTTAGTGGATTTTGTATTCTACTCATATATACACTGGTGACCTGTTGGCTAGCGTTTTGACGTTTGGTACCACAGATTTCAGGTTGGAACTCTGGCGATGGCATGGACGTTTGTTAGTGGTTCGGAATCCACATTAAACTGAAGGTCCAGGTCTAATTCGACTAAAAGTGTGCACAAAATGACCGTAGAGCGAAAAACCAAAACCAAACCATGCATACACGGACAAACTACTGCCGATGAAGTGTCAATATCATTCTAAACGTAATTGCCCGCATTTGCTTTTACGGGAGGAAACGCAGACAACTTCCACCACCCAACTTGACAGGCGATGCAGCAGTTTAACACCCGCTGTCACCATCGCCATTTAGTTTCTTTGTTGTTGCAGTCTCTGCTTTCAGAAACAAGCGTCTCCAAGCGTTAGTAGCCTGTCCCCTTTTGCCCACTAACTACGTTTCTTACTCTGGACCACTTAGCGCTCGATACCACAGGATTCGGATTCGAGTTCCGGCGATGCCATGGATGTTTGTAGTGGTTCGGAATCCACTTGAAACCGTAGGGCCCGGTCCTAATAGGATCATAGAGGGGTTGTGGGGATAGTGTTAATCACTACGTAGCATATCTTCAAGCTACACATGCTCCCTGGGTAGTGCTAAATTAGCAACAGCGGTGCAGCCCTTGTTTATGGCATAAAGATTAATTGTCTCTGTATTGCCAACTGCATTAGAACAACAACTCTGGACTACAAGCTGGCTTAAGCCCTAGTGTGATTTTTTTTCTTTCTGAGGGGGGCAGAAAAAACCGCTTGAATTATTTAAATGAACAATATAACAAGGACTCACTGAACAATACTTATGCACGCGTTGGCTCTACTTTATTGCATAAAATCATTCCTCCCATTAGAAAATCACATGCCCTCTTATCTCTGGGCACAGTGCGAAAAAAATCAGCAAGGGATATGAAGCACAGAGTGATCCCATCCATCACTCCCATCAAATAAAATGAATTGGGCTTGACACGAGTCAGTGTTATGACTCCCCCTTATAGTGCCACTCTACAAAAGAACTCTCGGTTATTAAACATCTGTCACTTTGGCCACCCTGCTCAAAACGGCGCAAGTATTTGTTTACGAAATCTTCACTGTTTCAAAAAGAGAGAGAATTATCGTAATGTTATTAAACGATAACGTTGAGTTTTTTGTCAGCACGGGTTATCAAGGGTTGTCTTTCGATATTCTGTTAATCAGGCTCGTGCAGAATGAGGGATTTAGTGTCTGATGAAAGATGGATTTCAATGGAAAATATTTTAACACAGTTTTTTTTTTTTTTTTTTTTTTTTTCTTCTTCTTCCATTAATAAAAGTTTAGTGGTCATTAGAAATGGCACGTTGAAGACCGTGTAAAAAAAAAAAATTGTTCAGGTCTGTGTTTGATTTGTATTGGATCTTTTGCATGTTTTTAAAATAAAGTTATGATTGAGTATTTGATATGGAATAAATTTCAATAAATACCTATGTTTGTACGCTTTTTGCGTCAAGGTATGTTTCCGTTTGGTATGGTTCTATTTCCTTTTTGAATTAATATTTATTGTCAAATTGTTAAAGTTAATTATTATTTATTGTAAAAATTGTAGTGGAGTTGGAGTTAAGATAAACTAGAATTCAAATTACTTTCATTTGTAAATAGTATAGTTTTCTCCGTCTTTGTAACAATTTCTCAAATGATATGAGCATTAATTAAGAATAGTCTTTCTGCACGACTGGCAAACAGTCAGTGGCAAACGTGCGCTGGTGAGCGTTAGAGTTAAGGTTCAATCCGCCGGCTGATTTATTGTAGACACTGTTTCAAAAATAGGAGACTCGATGTTCAGCGTCTTGCCTCATGAGGACTGCCTGGTGTGTGTTTACTGGGTTTATCCCATATGATAAGCAAATGTTGGTTAGTCCCCCTAAAGTCCTCTCGGAATTCCTCACTGGCTTCCTTTTTTTCAGCTTCATGGCCCCAAGTCAGACCGTACTTACGAGTGCTGTATCACAACAGATACTGCCCCCCCCCGTCCTTCCCTCCTTCTATGAGAACCGGGTTAATGGACTTCTAGATATTGCTGTTGACCAAGTGGAATAAAAAACAACAACAGAATATTCTTTCTAAATAATAAGAATGTAATGTAAAAAGTTTATTATAATTCAATGCACTTTAACTTTAAATTACTTTTAACTATTAATCATAACACCATGATGTGATATATGTATCTGGATATCATTGTTCTATTGGGAAAAAATTAATCATAACATCATGCATTGTTTAAAATGTCCTCCCTTCACAAAATCGACATAAAATTTATTTGTATATTGATTACTGAGACTTAAATATACTATTGTAAAAGTTTCTTTTCACATATTTGTCATGCGATTGTGCAATCATTTATTTCTAATATTTTTCTTTTTAGTATTTTTTGATATAAGTTTTTTAACATATAATTTAACATTTATTTTAAAAACACATTGAATTTCTTTCAAAATGCATTTTTTTTTCAATTTTTTTGAGCATTAGCATTAATATGCTAATTTACAAATAAATTTTGCGATGTATATGCAGTAAGTACTAGGAATAGTTGATAGGTTAATATGAATAAAATGTTTCTTAAATTGAACTTTGTAATTAAAAATGAGTAAAAAATTCTGATGTAACTTAGGATAACATTTTTAGATATTTATGTAATAAATATATAATTTGAGCATTAAACAAATAATGATAGTTAAAGGTATTTTTGAGTAATTATTTTTCTGCTGTATTGATTTTTTAATACTTTTAAATTATTTTATATGATATTAACATTTTACAATAAATTAAAACAAGTAAAATAACTTTATACGGCACACCCAATTTTCGTTTCACATTAAACTGAAAATTACAAAAAAAATTTGAATTTTTTTTCCAGTCAATCTTAATCTTTTTTTTTACTATTATGTATTTTCCTATAATTTAATGATCGAATTGTAAAACCATATAAAATATAGTTTTGAAATTATATAACATTTTCAAATTTATTTATTTTTAATCGTTTATTTATGATTCTTTAAAAAGTAATAATAGTCTTTCTTCACACCTATTCCATAAAAAATAATATATTACAAAAGAATAAGATGCAAAAAATATATATTTCGCTCATTTTAAAATAATCATGGCTTTTTTTTTTTTTTTTTCATATCATTCCTTGAGATATTATAATTAGCTAACAAATAACTTACATACTCATACTTGTATATGTTTAGGTACAACCAAAATGTACATTAAAAAAATCCCCACCCCTTAATTGTATGCTTAATATCACCCTGGGGAAAAGCTACATGGCATAAAATTGTTTACATTCTCGTCTTATATTAGTTTACATTAAACAGAATCTTATCTGGATGCATGTGATGAGAACTAAGTATACCTTTTACAGTATATCTGTTACCACAGTTCTATTTCAACCCTCTGCAAGATAAGAGCTTCCCAAATAAACATTGAATTGAGATGACAGCGTGCATAATTCCTCCATACATAACACCGGCTCTGTTTGTTTGACAAACTTCAAGGGAGAGTTAAAATTGTTAATGCTGGGCAGCTCTATCTGCCACAATCCTCTTAACTGGGTGCGGACTGCAAGCACATGGATGGTGTGGGGGTGAATTTCAAGGTTTACTTTGAATGCCTCGTATTCGTTTCATTTAAAACGCTCGCGGACATTTTTTTTTCTTTTTTTTTTGCTTAGAAATTTATTGCTTGGGCTCAGTTTATCTTTTTCTTTCTTTATTATTCCTTTCTTTTTTTAGTTTTTCATTAGGGATGCCTGCAATTCAGTTCACTGTAGAAGAAATTAGACGCCATTTAAAAATATTTAATCTTGACTTTTTTTTTTTTTGCATGTATTTGTTTCGTTTCCTATGTGCTTTTTTACCCTGTTTCCGCTTTGTCGTATCTTAATGAATAAAAAGTTTGTCTTAAGTCTTTTTTTCTTTTTTCGTGGATTTCTAATATTGACGGAAGTAGAGGGAAAAAGATGTACTAGGTGGAAGTGGAAGTGGAAGGTTTGTTTCAAAAATAGAGTTCTACTGCTTTAGCTGAAATGAATCATAATGATTTATTGGAACTTAGGTGTGATGTGAATACGTGATGCTTGTAAAATTCTTTTTATATCTTCTTTTTTTTTTTTATGAAGAATTATAAAAAGTAACCCACAATAAAAAAAATATTAAATTTCATGTATTCTCCCTTAAGATAAGGTTTCATAACATGTTAAGAAATTTTATTTTAGAGGAAAATCAGCGATTTTTTTTTACTTAAATTTGGAATATTTTTCTTGGGATATTTTTTTATTATATGCTATATATGGCAATTTTATTGGATTATGGTTAAGTTTAAACAAAATAATGGTTGTAATTATAAATTTTAATTTCTACTTAATCATACTTGATATATTTAATTTTAAGTTCTAGAGTCATTAAAAAAAATAACAAAATTACGAAATAAAAGTTAGCCAAAAATTGTTTGTTTTCTATTCACATTTGAATTTGCAGTTATTTTAGTATTTTTTTTTTTTTTTTATTTTTTTTTTTTTTTTGTATTGTCTTTTAAATAGTGAAAATCTGCTCACTTTTAATTATCCTGACACGGAATTGAATTCAACTTTGAAAATTTAAAAATGGAATTTTTTAAGCTCTAAGAAGATAAAAATCACTGTGAAATAACACAATTTCTTTTTCCTGCAAGCAACAAGTTCACCATTCGTATACAAAATCATATTCGAGAAAATAGCCATTTATCTTCGCATACAAAGCATTTTGTCATTGTATTACATTAATAAAGATTAATTATTTAATGATATCGAAATTATAACAAAAAAGGGAATTTGAATTTATTTTAAATCGCGAATTATAAAATAACTTAAAATTATAAAATATATTATATCAAAAACACATAATTTAAACTCGCTTCACCTTCTGATAAAATATTTCAACGGGATAAATTAAATTGTAAAATAATAATAATAATAATAATTAATCAAAAGTGAAATTTTGAGTAGTCATCTAATACGTGCCAAAGATTTCGACTGAATTTTTCTTTCTCTTGGTCGTTTTAATTTCCGAATTTTTAAAACCGAAACCTCCTAAATGAAACCAACAAAGTATTCTAAAACTCGATTTAAAACCTACAGAGATATATCGCATTTCCGTCTTACAAAAGACACTATTTCCAAAAAATGCAAACGCTCGATTCTCCCCGCTTATGATAAAATGTTTTAACGTGATGAAATAAATTGTAAAATAATAATTAATCAACAGTGAAATTTGAATATTCGTCCAATACGTCTCGCATGAAATCTGCCAGACTGGAATCCTTCTTTCTTGGTCGTTTTAATTTCCGAATTTCTTGAAAACCGAAACCTCGTAAATGAAACCAACAAAGTATTCTAAAACTCGATTTAAAACTCACAGAAGATATATCGCATTTCCTTCTTACAAAAGACACTGTTTTCAAAAAAAGACTGACGCTCGACTCCTCCTCGCTTTTCTCACACGCCACATCTGCCGTCGCTGCTCATTTGTGTGCAAGAAGACATAACATTGTATGGACAGTTGGTTGCGTATTCCTGGCAGGGTCGCAGGTGGGCGCACCACCCCGCAGAGTGTGAATCGTCTGCACCTCACCTCTTCCATTGTCCCAGAAGCAAAAGGGGTTTTCCGGCTTCTTATTACCTGTGTGACTAAAAAGGGCACATAAAAAAAATGAAGAACCTTCAGTGAAAAAGAAAAAGAGGATCTTATCTGGGGTTTGGACAGATGTTCCCATAGCTTTTATCTCTCACTTTTATCTCCGTGGCAGGAGTCTCTTTTTCTCTTTCTTCTTTTGACCATTCTCGGCTCTGTAGAGAGAAAAAAAATAAATAAAATTAAAAAATAAAGGTCTCTAAGCCTGTTTTATCCTAATAGTCCCCGTCTAGGTCTTCCTATTGTAGATTTCTTTTAGGACCCTTCGCGAGAAATCTTCGGAGTTAAGCATCACCTTTGAACCGTTCTTCTTAGAAAAGAGATGAATGAAGTTTTTTTTTTTTTTTTACACTGCCGTCCATAACCTTCCCATTTAAAGGGTGATGGCTTTGTGATCTAATTTATTTGACGCTTTTTTTGTATCGTATATCCCTACTTGCATGTTGTAAAAATGTATGTTAGATGAACGTTTGACATGAAGAAAATTTAACAAGTGAAAATTTGAACCAAAATTGTTCCACAACCAGACACAAAAAAGAAAATAAAACTATTAAATTATTAGGTCTGTATGTTAACGTGTTAGGTTGCTGATAAAATGGGAGTTAAATTCAACGTCTTGAGCAAGCGAACAGAACTGAAGTTTCCGTGTTACATTGAGGATGAGCATGATGATACGGCAGAAGACCAAAAATCCTTCTAATGAGTTCTAGGAAAAAGTTGCTAGTTTCACAGATGTTGTTTTGTTCCTGTGTAATTAATGAATATTAATCTAGACGAAGAAACTATTGTGCCAATATAAAATGGTCCACAAATTTATGGTTTATGGTCAATGCTTATAGTGCCTCTTGCATTGAAGAAAAAGATAGGGAGAGGACAAATTATTTTATGAAATTGGCGTCTACGAAAATATTTGTGACTTAATTGGAAAGAATTACTTCTTAAAAAAAAAAGTCAAGTATGAAAGTTTAAATTAATTTATGTTTACTAATTTATATTTATTATTTCTAGTCTGTGAAATAATAAAATAATAATAATTTATAATTATTTCTAGTTTGAGAAATAATAAGAATAATAATTTATAATTCCAATTAATAATTTATAATTATTTATAGTTTGATTAATTAATTTATAATTATTTCTAGTCTGTGAAATAATAATAATAATAATAATTTATAATTATTTCTAGTCTGTGAAATAATATAATAATAATTTATAACTATTTCTAGTCTGTGATAATTAATTTATTATTATTTCTAATCTGTGATTTCTGTCTTTTGTGAAAAATTATGACTAGTGTCCGACATTTAAGATTTATTGATCGGAAAAGATTTATTGTCGGTATTGTATTTGGAAAATTTACCAATTGATGTGTTGTTTGATTGTTGTAGGTTTTTATATACTTTGTATACGTTTTTTTTTTTTTTTTATTAAATCAGATGAGAAAGTATTCATGTAAAATGTAAATAAATTATGTTATTATTATTATTACAATGTAAATAAATTACATTGAACAGAAAAGATATTGAATAAAAAGTTTATTAAAAATATTATTTTGACATGCTGAAAAAAAAAAAATTATTTTTTAATATATTTATTTATTTTTGAAAAGAAATTCATTTGGGAATAATTTCAATATTTTAATATGAACTTTGATTTTCGAATTAAAAAATAAATAATAGCTAATTAATTATTGCACTTTAAAATAAACATTCGTCGATGAATAATAATTTTTTTATGATAAACAAATAAAATATATGGATTGTATAAAAGATAATTAATTCAAATGGAATATTATGTCGACATTTAAAATTATTTAAATTAATCTTAAAATCTTTCAAATTAATTAGTTAGTTATTTTTACTTTAATATGAAAATTACAAAACACATAATGTTAATTTAATTAGGACCTAGATATTAAAAATAATAAGAAAAATAAAGAAAGAAAGCAAGAAAATTTTCAAAATCTATAACAAACCTATTCAATAAAACTTTGAAAAAAATATATATGTAACTGATCATTCAAGAAAAAGAAAAACAATTACATGGAAACATAAAATATATTTAACTACCCGAATCTCCGGTTCTGCTTGCTTTTCACTTATCTTCATTAACGGTTTACATGTACTAAAAAGTACACTTAAAACGCTCACAATTATTCGATGCTCTATTCTTTTTCAAGCAGTGTAAGACAGAAGCCAACGAATTATTACTTGTATTCCTCCAAATCCTTCAATGTATATATTTATCAGATATGCGCGATCACAAACACTTGTCTGGTAGGAAAGATTATTAACTACGACTATTGATATTTTTCAAGGGACTGTCATTACACAACAGTTACATTAGAATTGGCGTTACGCATCCGCTTGTAAGACATAAGGGAGGATATTCTACAGCTAAATACCCCTCCTTATGGTTAAAAAAAAAAAAAGAAGACAGAGAAAAAATTTTTTTTTCCTTCTTATCATGTTGAAGGATCTGTCCCAAAGGCACGTTTAGGGCCTTTCTCGAATTACCTGGAGACCGTCATTATGCTTCGCGATCACCAGCCCCTATCTGTTTCGCGGTGCTTACCTGAGGGGTAGACAACCCCCCTCGTGGATTCTGTCCCCCCAGTACCCTGTCGGATGCCTAATCTCTCCACAAAAGGGAAGAAAAGAAACGGAACTCTCTTAAAAATCTTCCAACCAACACCCCTTGCCCTTGCTTGATAGACAGTGAAAGGAAGGAATAGCTGAGTGATGTGCAAGAAAAAAAAGAAAAAGAAAAAGAACAGGTTCTTTCCTTCTTGGAGTTTTGTTGTTGTTTTTCATCTCCTAGGCATTTAAAATACGCTCGGAGTTCATCATAGGCTGGCATTAGAGTGATCCGAGGTAGTCTGAAGCCACCGAGTATGGAACCAGTGGTCTTACCATTGTGGCTTTTAGGGTCGCGCACCCCTACAATGCGTGGCAGGAATTCGTAGCATTCTTTGTGTGTCAAGTGTTACATCGCTAATACATTACTCTGCTGTGATCCTTTGAGGAATGATGTCATGTGTACGGTGAGTCAGTCATCAACGTGAAATCCATCGATAATTTGCCGAGATTATTAGAGTAGGCAAGAAATAAACGTATTTGTTCAGAATTCATCAGATTTTCTTTGATAAATGGAATGTTTCAAAATAATTTTCACCTTTTCGAAATTGTTTACTTTGAAAATAAATGATAAACATAATTGAGTAGCAATTATGAATCTGTGAAGAAAGTGATTTGATGATTCTACATCATCATGAGGTAGTTAGTTATGCATTTTGGTAATCGAAATTTCGGATGAATCCTGTTGCCGTTTAATTATCTTAAATGTTTGAAATGCTGAAATGCAAATCAGGCTGCATTCTTGAGTATTTATTAGTGTTTCTTTTGTGATTATTGAGTGATCACTAATAAGACTTTTTTGAGCTCTCTTTTCATATAAAAGCAACTATTGCAAATAAAATGCAATTTTTAAAAAAATTTAGTCGTTATATTGTTAATAAGCACAACTATTAAATTCGTCCTTCAAACGTGTTGCATTTTCATGTGCTGAATATTACAAACTAATGATTTACATATTTAAAATGATTTATGCTATATATAGATATACTTTTAGAGATATGAAACAACTTGCAATTTTGTTTCATAGGCAAAAACGAAAGGAACGGAAATGGCTTAAATGAATAAAAAATAAATAATTTCAGATCGTGAAATTTTCTCGTGCCAAATTATTAGTTGATATTTCTATAGAAGTGTTATTAAACAGTTAATAGGTTAACTTTTATGCTCACTTTTAAAATTTGTTACTAGAAAGCGTTTTTAAAAACTGCAAAGGATTCTCCAATTATAAAAATGTGCAATAAAATCTTCAGTATAAATATTAATTAATGCTAATAAAAATCTTCAATATCATAATGTTAAATAATAATGTTATTCTATTCAATTATGTAATGAGAAATACATAGCCGTTCTAAGCGATTACTTCATTAAATAAAGTCAGAAATTTTTATAAAGCAGGTCATTATTTGCCATTACACTGGTTGTAGTTTAAAGAATATATTCATTTATTATTATTATTATTGTGTTTGCTTGCTACACGAATGCCCTAATGATAAGCTCAATGGAAAGATAGAGAAATTCTATTGGAAGCTAATTTTGATTAAACTGATAAAAGTATACTGTGGTCTAATCAGAGTGGAAATAATCATTTGTGGCCTTAGACCTGAGTTTTCAGTCTATAAGATACACGTTGTCGCGTAACAGAAGCAGGTGCAGGTACGTTATTAAGCATGAATAGAAAATAACTTTTTAAGATAAGAAAGATTTAGATAAGATAAATTTTTAGATAAGATTTTTAAGATTAACATTATAAAGATACTTTTTTTTTGTCATACTGTGGTCAAACGAGAATGGCCATAGACCTAAATTTTCACTCTGTACATCAGACACATGCTGTCGCCCGACAAAAGAAAGGCGAAGACTGAGATCTTCTTTCTTTTGATAACATACGCATCATGTCTTATCAATTATATATAGAATTATTAGAGACATATCTTTTTCTGTGGCAGACTAAAATCCATGTGGGTACGGTATTAAGTATGAAATATAGCATTAAAGCACTCTTTTTGTCATATTATGGTCAAACCAGAAGAACGCAGCCAATTATGACCATAGACCTGAGTTCTCACTTTATAAATCAGATACACGTTGTCGCGTGGCAGAAGAAGAAACAGATATATTATCAGACATGAATAGAAAATAGCGTAAAGATACTCCTTTTGATTTACTGTGGTTAAACCAGAATGGCCATAGACCTAAATTATCACTATACATCAGGCATATACTGTCGCCTGACAGAAGAAAGGCGATGTCTGAGATCTTCTTCATTTTGGTAACATAGGCTTCGACATATCAAATATACATAAACTATTATTATTTATTCATGCAACGAGTTTTAAAAGTTTATGAATGCCAATATTATTATAGGATTGTAAAATGTCTTTAATTGAATATATGGCGGCTTGATGGCCAATTAGCTAGTCCTCTGGCCTTTGGTACCATCCAGGCAGCAGGTTCGAAACCGGCGGCATGGATGTTTGTCGGTGGTTCGAAATCCACGTTAAACTGTAGGTCCCGGTTTAATTAGTCTAAAGTGTGCAAAAAATGACCGTAGACCGACAAACCAAACCTAATTTAATTGAATATGAATATAAATATTCAATATTCATTAAAAAAATCAAAAATATTATAAAAAAGGAATTATTGACAATTGATATGTCTTTATTGTTTTTGCACGAATTTCAAAGTGCTGTTTCCAACTTACAGTACCCTAAATACATAAAATTCTTTTCCATGTCCTTGAATAATCATGGCACAGTTATTTCGTACTGACAGTTCATTTGCATTTATAAAATTCACATTCTAAATTCACTGTAGTTTCTTCAAGTCCAACTATGATGAATAATTAAATGTAACACAACTTCAAATTATCCTGCACGCCTGCAATCTTTCTTGGGAGAAGTTTCATTTTTGACAAAAGTCTGCACTCGTCTAACACTCTGCACGTAATTATTCAAGATGTAAGATGAAGTTTAATTATCTTAGTTGCAGATTGAAGAAATTTTATTACTTTTCTAGAGTTAAGTTTTATTGTATTTGACCACTACTAATGTAATATTTATGACATTCAAAAATACATTTTTAAAAAAAAAAGTAACTGAGTATTTTTTTTTTTCCTCTTAAATATTTGTTGTATTAACCAATAATATAATTCTAAATTTAACTTTTTTAAATAATCTTATGAATTGACTACAATGTTTCTAATAAAATTAGGTTAGATGGGAATTAAACACATGTACTTGTTAAAAATGTTACATGTTTACCATTTGCGATGTTTTTCTTTTTTAAAATATTTTTAGTAAAATTTTTTTTGACAAAAGTCTCCTGTTATGGCATTATTTAGTATAGTAATTTTTGTAGGAGGGATGTTTTTTTTTTTTTAATGCTTCTTTAAATCAAGTGCAATATCCATTCATGTTATAATGTAATAAATGCAATATTATGCTTTTGTATCGATATTTCTTCTATTAAAAGAAGCGGCCTGATGGTCAATTGGCTAGCACTCTGGCCGTTGGTACTTCAGATTCTAATCATGGCGGTGGCATAGATGCTTGTTAGTGGTCGGAATCCACGTTAAACTGTAGGTCCTGTTCTAATTAGCCTAAAGTGTGCAAAAAACAAAAAATGACAGTAGAGTGATAAACCAAATCTATTAAAAGAGAAAAAAATTTTATACATTAAATTATTTTCAATATCGTAGTTTCCATTATACTATTTTATTTTGTGACATTAAAAAATTCTGCAAATTTTATGTGGTGTTAATTGACCTATTTTGTTAAAACTTAATTATTATAATTTCATATGCGTTTATTTAATTAAATTTATTTTATTAATAATCAAGACAGATGACGATGTTGTTTCGAATTATTTAATTTATATCAAGCTCTTTATAAAGTATTATTATATATATATATATTGTGTTATTCTTATAAAAATAGCTATAAATAAATATTTAAAATTTGTCATATTAATCAAGAATTTGTGGTATTCAAACAAAAATTCTTTTACACAAAAATTCTATTTACACAAAAATTCTTTAATTTCACAGCTAATCTGTGAAAGATATCGATTTGATTTGCGTTTCTGTTAGTGACCATTAAAAGATGGAAGAAAAAAAAAAAAAAAAAAAAAAAAAAAAAAAGGAAACTTCCATTAGATACAAGTTAGTTCTTTACTTATTCACAATCACTGCAAAGTATGCAAGATAAATAGTAGACGCCTGCCTGATTTCCCACGGTGTTCTTTGTTCCGAGGTGGAAAAGAAGAATATAAATAAAAGATTCTACGACTTATGGAAATCTCGCACAGAAAAGATCACGAAAAGAATGAAACTTGCGTAATCCAACGATTGGAAACCTTTTAAGAGATTGGTGAAAAAAGAAGAAAAAAAAAAAAAAAAAGAATCTTTTTTTTTTTTTTCAGATAAACACAACCTAAACATGTTCAACTTGTGTATATATAAAAAAACAAGAACCAAACTCAACAAAAAGCTAGAGAGAGAGCCAGCCTCATCTGCAAAAAAAGAAGTCGGCTGCTGGCTTTGGCCATATCAAATGTTGGCCATCTTTTATTACGACGTTTATTGATACCCTCAAAATGGCTGCACTGGCTCGTTTACACGTGACTGTGGCCTTTAAAGTGCCCGTGATTTTTTCCAAGGGTCATGACCCTCTAATGTGCAGCGGGGCTCCTATGGTTTGGTAAAAACTACATTTAGTCAGTTTGGATTTTATTTTTCACTTCTTTTATTTTTTTGTGCTCTCGGCTAAGTTCGGTGTATTATCGTAATTTCCCCGTGCCCTTTCAACTTGTTTTCCGAAGGAGAGAGTTTGGTCTGCTGGGGAATTTGAAATGAGAAAGAGAGGGGCTCTGAAAAAGGGGGAGGGATGGAAAACATCAAAATCGGAAATGCTGGTGACGCGAGGTTTGTTATTTACGAGGCTCGTGATTTTCTAGGACTTTAAATGTAAGATGTGGCGGGTTTTTTTTTTTTTTTTTTATTTTATTTATTTTTATTTTTTTTTTTTTTTTATTCGTCATATTCCACTTACGTTTTTTTGCGGAAGTAAAATAATTTAAAAACCTGTGTCGAAAGCGATTACAGAGAGACAGGTAATCATTTCGACAAAAGTGCAGATGGAATTTAGTTTTTCTCCCCCATGTATATTTTATTTATTTTTTTTTTTTTTTTAAATCTCAAAGTTAATGTATTTAATTACGGAAAGAAAAGCGAATTTTAATGTATACAGCGTTTAAGGGAAATTTAGGGAAGTTTTTTTTTTTTTTTTTAAATATTCGTTTGTTTGTTTAAATTTTTAGTTTATCCGTTCGCTTTCGTTATAAACTCAATTAATTCAATGACTAATTCAAATAATTCGTCGGCATGGCTAACTCAAATTATATTTTTTAGTCCTGTAGTTGTGGATGCTATGCCTATATATATATATATATATCTTTTCAATACCGGTCATTTAACCTGAAGTCCTGCGCCAATGAAACGGCACATGTATAGATGTAAGGAGCCACTAAAACAGACCTGTTGTATTATAACCACATTGTGTAATAAATGCCACCTTTGTATAATAAATGCTTCTTGGAGGTTTTTCTAGGAATAATTTATTCCTATTTGTATGAAATATTAAGAAAATAATATATAATATACAATATCTCTATAAAACACGCAATGATAGCGAAGCAAAATACTAAGGCATTCGTGCTGCTACCTGTGTATGTGGAATTAATTAAGCTAACAACAAAAAAAAAAAAAAAAAAAAAAAAAAAATCGAACTTTATCCGTTACGAAATAAAAGGAGAAATATTGAAAAATAAATAAAGAAAGAAGAATGTTCTAAGGAAGAAAACGAAAAAAACATTCAACAGGCTACTTTCTGATTCGAAATATAATTTATATAGCTGCATAACATATTTATACAGCTGTCATAATCGCTCATCGATACAGACAGATACCGTTCCAATGTTATTTTTTATTTTTCACTATGGAATTCATATTCCAATAAAAGTAATATATATAAAAAAAATTTTTTGTAAGTCAATTCCTACTTTTTTTCACTCTATTGCAGAAAGTCCTTTATAAATAATTTTCATTCATTTTTTTTTTAATTTATCTGACGCCATCTATTGGTAGACATATGTAACTTCAATCTAAAAAACTAAAATTAATTAATTAAATTTAATTACTGAATTAATATTTGAAAAAACTGTATTAACATCAAGTGTCATCCACTACAAGTTCAAAAAAAAAAAAAAAAAAAAAAAATGTATGTGAACTTGAGTGGATAAATAAAAATTATTTTATTAACGATTGAAAATTTGAACACGATATATATAGGGAGAGTGTGAGCTAATAGAAGGAATTGAAAAAAAGTAGGTGCTGCCAATTGAAATTTTCGAAATCATGTCCTTGTAACTGTAACTGTTAGTGTTTAACTATTGTTTTTCATATGATTCTTGAGCGCATTCATCAAAATACTTTTTAAACCAAAATTTCTTTCGGTTTCTATGAATGGCACAATAGATACACATATTCAAAAAATTTTCTTAAAATTATTCTTATATATATACATAAATTTTCTGCATTTTTTAATATTTTAACTTTATTAAGCCAATTAATTCACTATAGGTCACTATTGGATCATTCACTCATTGTTTTTAGAATCTTTTAGATGTCCCTCTCAACTTTTATTTTGAACAAATCAATGAGGTTCATTGTTTAAATATTTGTATTTATGCCACCAATGCAGTAAATTTTCATATCTGTCAAAAAATGCTAAACTAAATGTATGTTTTTTTAAATTTTTTTTTTTTTATTAAATATAAACATGTTATAAAAGAATTGCAAGAAAAATTGCATTTTCTTTAAAATTCCTCTTA
Organism: Caerostris extrusa; assembly: GCA_021605095.1. Lineage (NCBI taxonomy): Eukaryota > Metazoa > Arthropoda > Arachnida > Araneae > Araneidae > Caerostris > Caerostris extrusa. Next base: position 59,469 of record BPLR01008192.1, on the reverse strand, counting down.
ATTAATAAGACAATAAAATTTACTAATTAATTTATTAACAATGCAAATCAGTATTTAAGGAAGTGGTCGTAATAAATTAAGTTATATTACTTGTTACGTTGTATTACGTTGATTACTAAATTGTTACATCCAATTGTTATAAGCAAAATGCATTTATAAAAATTTAGTAGAGAAGATAACGTAAATTAGATTTATCAGTTAGGTAATAAACAAGCCTTAAATTTAAAACCTGATTTATTCTACATAGAAAAAAAAATTACATTAATATTTGACACAAAATTTTAAGTATAATTGTCTATTTCTTAATTCCCAAGTTTCTTCAGTTTTGGTAAATCTATTAAAGCTTGACTGGCTTCTTCGGAGACTAATTGTTGATGGAAGGAAGAAAGAAATTTCCTTTCTTTTTTTTTCCTGTGTTTACTCTGTTGAAAGGTGATACGCTTGATAAGTGATTGATTAACGTTGTTCTTTCATTTTCCTTCTCCGCGCCAAGCTATGGTAAGGTAAGCACATTAACGACCACTCAAGAACTAGCTTGTTTTGAATTTTCTGCCATGCTGTCTTAATAGATTTAAAATCTGCAATGACTTCATCCTGAATATTCTTCGTCAGAAAAGAAAGAAAAAAACATTCTGTCTTACGGTTTCAGTAAACATGCATCCCTGATTAATTTGTGACTTTACCACTGATTTCTGTTTTGTCTCCTGTAGAGGACACGGACGAAGGCACGATTGTGTTTTTGGTTTTCCAAAGGATACGGTTGTGTGGTAGTTTTACAACGGACACGGTTGTGTGGGGTTTTACAAAGGACACGGTTGTGTGGTGATAAAATACACAGCCAGGAACGAATGCTTCCGTGGTCCATTCATCAATGTCAATGATGCCACTTGTAAGCATTTCAGTGGATGGAATAGTCTATCTTCTGCCTTGCGAGAAAGCAAATCAGAATTGAAATTTGCTGATGATTGCCTTTACTGATAAAGAAACAGAGCTTTGAATTCAACTATGTTGCGAATGGAAGGGCAACGGGCGTACCTGTTACCGGTTCCTATGTGGTTTTAAGAACCACGATACCTCCACATCTTAAATTAGTTAAAAAAATTAGCATTAAATGTAGTTGCTTCAATTATAGCTGCGAATGGAAAGACATAACATAAACTTAAAAAGTAAAAATATAAAAAGAGTTCTCAAATTCCACGAAAATAATTTTCCCAAACCGAATCGCAACCATCCCAATTAAGGGATCAGTCATCGTCCACTGCAGAAAGGACAGGTAAATCCATTACCTTGTCTCTTGCTGTTAGAAGCAAGGAGGTATTCGATAAGAATGGTCATCAGGTGTCCGAAGATCCCGTCTTGAACGAGAAGGCTTATGCATTCAGAACCTGAGAAATATATCACTCCGGTCAGCTTTTTGGACAGTGAAATTAAGGCCACACAGGACGAAGGAAGGACTGGTCATTCGGAAAGAATGCCCAGAGAAAATTTATCATTCTTGTAATCCTAAAGTGTTTTGTGCAGAGGGATTAGCTTATACTTCGCAATGACGTGAAGAGTTAAGCCATCTCATTTACGGATTTGACGTATTTACTCGCATACAGTGAGAAAAGAAGCGTCCAGCTGAGCTAAAAAGAGTATTAAACATCCGTTTTAAACAAACAAGTAATATAAAAAAAAAATTTTGAAGTCAATTCCTACTTTTTTTCCAAAATTCATTGCAGAAAAATTTTCAATCAGTCCTTCCTACTTTTTTTTATAAATAATTTTCATTAATTTTTTTAAGTTTATCTGGCGCCATCTATTGGTAAATACATGCAATTTAAATCTAAAAAAAAAAAAACTAAAATTAATTAATTTAATTTAATGAATAAATTAATATTTGAAAAAACTGTATTAACATCTAGTGTCATCCACTACAAATTTAAAAAAAAATGTATTTGAACTTGGTGGATGAATAAAATGTATTTTATTAACGATAGAAAATTTGAAGAAGATATATATATATATAGGGAGTGTGTGAGCTAATACAAGGAATTGAAATAAGTTTTTAGCTCTATAAAATGATACAAATTCACAAATTTTATCCTTTTAATTCGCTATGATAAAACAAAAGTAGCGATATTCCTTATAATGTTCATTTTGCTGTATTCGTACATTAGAATTTTGTTCATTTCATTATTTAATAGTTATTTACACGGGGAAAAAATAACCTATAACAGTGTAGAAAAATAAAATTTCATCAGATTAGTTTGTTTTACAGTTCCGTTTATTATTACTGTATTTATTTAACAATATATGTATAAAAAAAAAGTGATATTATCTTTATATTTATTTCTAATATTTAATTCGCTCTGACAGTATAAAATTAGTGATATTCCTTATAATGATCATTTTTCGCTATTCATACATCAGAAATCTTGTTCAGTTCAGTTTAATAGACATTTATATGGGGAAAAAAAAAATAACGATAACGGTACAGAAAAATTAAAAATTTCATCAGATTAACTATACCTATAATTCCTTTGATGATGTTGAAGATTATTGAGCTCACTGGCCCCGTTAGGGGGCCTTATCTCAGGTGGTGACAAACATAAAAGAATGAAAACATTGGCAAACGTTGACCAGAGTTTAAAGGAAATCGTGTCCAAAGGAAGTCCAACACTTCAAAATTGAATTTAGGTAGGTTAGAGCAGAATATTCTTAGGTCTTTTAAAATTTAAGTGCGGTTCATATTGCTCGATCTCTTGAATGGCCAGATGTAGGTAGTTGTCAATATTATTGAAGAATATTTTTTAAATTTTTTCCAGTACTTTTTAGAGGTAGCAGGGAGATGGCTCTTTTGAATATCAGCGTTTCTCATGAACCAGTTGGCATTCGTTATTTGTCTAATGGTCATATTTTGTTGAGCTTCCAAGATTTTAGCATTATAATTAGCCGGACAAGCATAGGTGAAGAGAAGACGAAGCATAGAGGTGAAAATCAGAAGTTTATTATGTCTACTCATGTTCGAATTTCTTGCTATAAGGGGATAGAGTCTTTTAATGTTTTATTCTGTATTTTTGTTAGACATAGTTAAAATAAAAATTCCAATTTAGATGTTTATGAAGATAAATTCCAATATATTTTGTTTCTGATTTCCAAAAGATAAGTTGGTTTTTAAGGTAGATGTCTCATAATTCCTTTATTATTGCTGTAACTACATATTTAACAATACACACAAAAAAAGTAATATTATCTTTATATTTATTTCTAACGATTAATTCTCTTTGACAATACAAAAATAGTGATATTCCTTATAATGATCATCTCACTCAATTCATACATTAGAATCTTGTTCTGCTCAATTTAATAGATATTTACATGGGAAAAAAAATAACGATAATTGTACAGAAAAGTTAAAAATTTCATCAGATTAGTTTGATCTATAGTTAATTTGCAATATAACAATATATAATAATATATAGTTAGTTACAGCAGTAATATATATATATATTTCTAAAGTAAATGAATGAATAATGAATTCTAATAAATTCTGGGCCTATTTTTCGAATTTTTGTTAAACTGAATTTCCATAATCCACTATTTTCCAAAAGATTACAGGAATTAAAAAAATTTACTGTTAATGGTACCTGTAGTTGTTAAAATACGCGAAAAAAAAAAAAAAAAAGTAAATAAATAAATGAAAAAAAAAAATTACAAATTCTATATAAGAATATTGCGAATTTATGGATAAGGATAATGTTTTGGTAAAATAATTCCAAAATTTTACACAACTTTATTTTTATAACTTTTGCGCAGCTATGACCAGCACCACCAACTAAATCGTATGTAAATTTCTCAAGTGTTATCACAGAATTATCAAATAACTGTAAAAATTATATTTGAATATTAATTTCTATACTGAAGCTTATTATTTCGTAAAAAAATGTTTAAATTAGTTTTAAAAATATTTTGATTTATATCACAACAATAGAAATATTAAATACTTCATTTGATTGTTTCTGAAATACATACCTACCTAGATCAATGGACATTCAACTGATGGAAACTATTTCTTACAAAATTTAAATGGCGGCCACACTTTAAAAATTACGCAAAGAGATCAATGCTTTATAAAACTTGAAACTAATTATTAATTTGTGTTATTAAAGGAAGTGCAAATAATTGGAGGATGGGTTTAATTTGACGCTTGACGTTAATTCCTATTTCCATCCATTTGCGCAGGGTTTATCATAGGGATTTATTAATCAGTCTTTGTGCAATTTGCACGTATCACTCGCCATCAACTTTTATTACAAACTAACCTCTTCACAAATTAAAATGATACAAATTTCGGGCCGCTCTATTCAATGCATTTAAATTTGCAGCCCTAATTGAATAGCGGATGTATTTGCATTAAGAGCGATGGAATGATTTATATTTTGTTGGAGTGAGACATTTTCTGTGAAGCAATTTATTTAATAGTAAATGAATATATTTGAATTTGTCGGTTTATTGGTGAAATATATTTTAATTACAGTTCATTGTAAACACACGCTATTTGTATTGACGAAATAAATATTGTCATGAAAACATGTTGTGATTAAAACATTTGTTTTACAGAAATGTGTCATATATATGGTTTTACTATAAACATTCTTTTTTCTTACCACGATATTTGTACTGTATTTGAATAATTTTTTTTTTAGCAAACTAGTGCAACAGAAAAAAATCACAATATTTGTTTGAAAAAGAATTTTACAATAAAAAAAATTATCAATATTTTTCAGCATTTTTAATGTTATATTTTTAATTTATTCAATTTTTAAAATAAAATTTTAACAGTATCAATTTAGAATTATAAAAATGAACCCCAAAAATTATATAAATTTCAAAAATAAGGCAGATAGTACTATTAACAAGGGACCTAATGGCCGAGTGGCTAGCGCTCTGGCACTCGGTACCACAGGTATTAGGTGCGAGTCCGGCGGTGCCATGGATGTTTGTACTGGTTCGGAATCTACTTTAAACATATCTAATACTCTCGTAGAATGCTGTGGGGTAGTGTTACTCTCGTCCCTAACGTATCTTCAAACTACACGTGTGTGCTAAATGAGTAACGTCGGTGCAGCCCTTGTTTATGGCATAAAGATACTAAGTACTTGCCAGCTGCTTAAAAACAAAACAAAACTTTTTATTAACAGAATTACAAATGGAATATTATTCTTATCTGTTGTACATTAATATACACTAGTGTTAAGATTAAAAACATGTATATGCAACATTTTTTTTTTTTTTTTTTCCTTTCAAAGAATGCGTGATATAATGAGCGTTATTGCGTGTGGGAAGTAAAGTAGTTAAAAGAACAAATCGTTTCACGCCCAAGTTCAAGTTCTCCAGTGTTATGTTTGTTGTTGCGGTTGTGGTTTTTGTCTCTCAATGTAATTGTGTTTTTTTCACATGCCTTCAACCACTTATTGGCTCACGAACCCGCTAAATTTGTTAAATACATTGTAATTGGAGTACCGCTCCTTTATAAAGTCTGGTGGGTCAATCATTTCTCCGCAATTCGGAATAAATACTTTTAAGCGGTAAACGATTGTCACCTTCTATCCATTTTCGTTGTAGGTTTATCTTTCCCACATCCGGAACTTACACTGACGATTGCTTTGTTTTCGAATTCTCCCTTAATTCAGAACCCTAACTTCTTAATCCCCAGGAGGTCTAACTTGTTAATCAGAGGTCTCAAACTACGGCCCGCGGGCCAAATCCGGCTCGCCAGTGTCATCCATCCGGCCCGGCGACAGCGAATAGCTTATTGTTGCTGTAATAAGTTAGATAAAAAACACAAAAGGATAATAACTCGGTTTTATTTACTTGCTGGGTAAAGCTTAATGACGAGCATAATACGCAGAAAATTTAACTTAAGCATAACAACTAACAAATGATTGAAATGAATCCCGCTAACATTATAAACTAGTGAACATCCCGCGGTAGTTATGTTGAGGTAAAGAGTATCGCATATGTATGTATATCGATGTTTGGAATGTATATATCCGGAATCAAACATAAACCTGCTCTCTCAGAGTGCGTACTCGGCGACTAGTCTAGAAATTAAAGATAATGGCAGAAAAATTAAAACGGTTTTGGCCCTTGGTACTTACTGGAGTAAACAGTATGGCCCTATGGCTGGAAAGTTTGGAGACCCCTGATCTAAATAACTAATGTCCACTATACTCATAAATCTGTTCCACTTATACAACGTTGTACTAAATCATTCAATTTCAACTTGCAATTCGATTCTTCGTCTAACCTGAAATAGCACACTAGAATTCTAACGTACCCCGAACTGTCATGGGCCCCCTTATTTCAGGACCCCCAACTTGCTAATTACCAAGTCATGTGATCTAAAAAAAAAATAACTACAGCAATACTCATAAATCTACTCTATTTATACAGTGCAGTAAATCACCCGGCCTCTCTAAATCACTTGCAATTCGATTCTAACGTGAAATATCACACTAGAATTTTGACGTACACATCCGTTAACGGTCATACATAGAAAACTTGCTAATTGGTATCATCTTTAAAAGGTTGTCTATCGATTCCTGGAAGCTTTTCTTAGCCATGATCGTGGTAATCAACAGTTTTATTAATTTCAAAAACTATATTTATTTACAAAATTCCTATAATTATATTAACAAAATTAAAAATGTTTTTTAAAAATTAAAAAATTTTTTTATGTAACTTAACAAATTTAAAAACTATATTTATTTACAGAATTTCTTTAATTATATTAACAAAATTAAAAATATATAATTTTTAAAAATTAAAAAATGTTTATTCAACTTGACGAATTAAAAAAACTATATTCATTTACAAAAATTCTATAATTATATTAACAAAATTAAAAATGTTCTTAAAAATTTAAAAATAATTATTTTTAAAAATTAAAAAGAATGTTTATGTGACTTGACAAATTAAAAACTATATTTATTTACAAAATTCAGTAATTATATTAACAAAATTTAAAAAGTTTTTCAAAAATTAAATTGGAATTAAATAATTTTTTTTATGTAACTTGACAAATTTAAAAACTATATTTATTTACAAAAATTCTATTATCATATTAACAAAATTTTAAAAAATATTATTTTAAAAATTAAAAAAATGTTTATATAACTTGACAAATTAAAAACTATATTTATCTACAAAATTTCAGTATTATCTACAAAATTAAAAAAATGTTTTAATTAAAAAATTTAAAAAATTATGTAATTTAACAAATTAAGAACTATATTTACTTACCAAAATTCTTATAATTATATTTACAAAATTAAAAACTTATTCACACAAAATATTTTATATATTTAGAGAAAAAATAAAATATTTACGAAGCATATTTTAAAGAAAATAATTTGTAACGATTTACTAAAATAAATATAAACATTTTTTTACGCGATGCATATGATTTTCCTTTTCGGGGATTTAGTGAATATAATATATTAATTAATATTAATACTTAAATGATATAACTTTAATTAAAGAAAGATTTTATGGAACTAATAGACTAAACAAATATTAATATAAATGTGCGTCGTAATTATTTTATTTTTAAGAATAATTTTTTAAAAACAATTCGGAAAAATTTATATTTTAGCAATATTTTTAAAAAAAAATATAATTACACATATAACGGCATAAAGTATTACAAGAGTGTGGGATATTATGTTATGCCAAACACCTTTGTATAGTAAAAAAACTTTTATAATTGGAAAAAAACAAAATAAGCATTAATACATAGAAAATTATTTGTAATAATTTTTTCTATACAATTGAATTATATAGTAATAAAATTTCCTTTGTTTTTTCATAGCATAAGTTTACCATTTGTAGTTCTATTTGCTTGCTTAAAGTGGAGATATTTGATTTTAACTTTACCAATCATAAATATTTACTTTAAAAATGCTTCTATTAGCAGAGTCAATAAATTCATTGAATCACAGCAGACTTACAGGATGTGGTAAATGATTCAATAAACAAGTTTTTTTTTTGAAAAAATTTATTCCGCGATGAATAATGCTGCAAACTTATGCAACTTGTAACAATCGTCATTTGTAGCATGCGGTAAAATACATTTTTATCAGCCATTTCCTAAACCCATCCATTTGACAGAAAAACGAGGATTAGTCATTAAGAACTAAGCCTTGACAGTAATGAAGCAAAAATGAAAAAACTCTTCTTCTTGTTCAACATCTGTCGAAACCCCAAATCGAAATGTGAACAAAAAATTTTTTCAATGCGTATGTCCTTGTTGTCCTTATTAATTAAGGGATTAAATACGGCTCGTCAAAATCCCCATCAAAAGGATTAGTCCATTTTTCTACAGTTATTAGGGGGAGGATGTGGTAAACTTCCTCCTGCTAAGTGTCAATCAACACCAAACATCCCATTTAATTCCAAATGGAAAACGTGGTCGCAGGCTGGAATGCTTACTTAATACCCCTCCTATGTTCCTGTCACTTACCAAAGTGTGATGTGCAACAAGTGACATAGAACCCGTCATTTCGAAACATAATTGGTGCTACGGCGCAGATGGAACGTAGAATAAAAATAAATAAAAAAATAAACACCTTCCCTTTCATTACATCTACTTGTCTCCCCATTCACATTTTTCGTTTTCTTCGCACAGTAGAAATGTTCTTTATATTCGGTTTGTAAACGGTGATTAATCAGTGCTGTCAATCCGTCTTAATCGTTTGCGCTGTTCACCCTCACTTTCCCCACGTCCATCTTTGGCTGAGGCACCGATTATAAAAAAAAAAAAAAAGAAAGAAATAACGCCACTTAAATAGCTTTTAACATCTAAATCCCTTCACATACACGACGTAAAAGGCGAAAGAAAGCAGTAGAAATAAAATAAAATAAAAATATAGTAATAAAGAAACGGCGAGGAGGGAAGAAAAAAAAAAAAAAAAAAATAGGAGGGGCCGGAAAGATTCATCCCCTCATTTGCACTATGCATTTAGTTAGGAAATCTCTTTTACCTTTCTGTTGGAACATTCTGTTAAAATCGTTTACAATGCGACTTCAGTCACTTCAAATCTAGTAAGGAAAACAAAATAGGAATAGAAAAGAAATCGAAGAAGAAAGCCATATATAAAAAATAAAAAATTCTGAAGAACGAATAAGAATTAAAAAAAAATAAAAAAAAAAAAAAAAAAAAAAAGAATCCATTAGCTCCACTGGCAAGGCTTGGTAGCGAAGAATATAAAAGGTTTATTGGAGTTGGAAAATGGAAGGGGGAAGAATGTGCTGGCTTTCCCTCTTCTATTCACAATTCTATAATAATTACCTTTCCTAAAAACTTGTTTGATTGTGTCCGAGCCAGCTACAGACGTAAAAATATTTCTACAACAGAAAAGAACTCTTCTTCCGCTCTTATTTATTTATTTCATTTCATTTCTTTTGCTTCTTAGTTCGTCCCGCACCTTCTTTTTTTTTTTTTTTTTTTATTAGTTTTGTTTATTATTATTATCATTTCAGCAAGTTGATCGCTTGAGCCATTATGATTGGCCCGTCCCATTGTTCGCGAATACGTCACATGGATGAAGGTTTTTCAACCATTCAGAAACAAGAGATCAGGGGGAAAGTAGACACAGAATAGAGAGGCGAGTGGAAAAGTAAGCAGAGGGAAGGAAGGAAATAAAAAAAAAAACGAGGTGGAACTTCTTTTGATGGGGTGTCTAGTGTAGGGGGCGCAAATGTAATGGTGGGGTGGGGGTGCAAATTACCCTCCCCCATTCGCGCAAAAGTCGGAAAGAAGCCGCAGGGTCGGGGATATCGCCAGTTGTTGCTTAGTTCGCGAACGTGTGTGGATGTGCGGATGAAACTTGTGCCTTGGAATTTCTTTTTGCGCTGTGTGCCTGCTATTCGCGTTTTGATGGATTCGCCTCTCGTTTTTATCGCCTTCACGATTTCATATTAAGTAAAAAATTCTATTTACGAAAACAACCTGAATGATTTCGTGTTGTGGATTTAAGAAGTATTTATTGTATTAGTTTGTGAAATATTTATCCGATCCTCTTTGCTTCCGTCCGTATATTTTTGTTCGTGGAATATTAGTGTTTTGGGTAAGTAAAGTTCAGTTCATTTAATTATATATATATATATATATATTGTATCTTGATTCTTCTATTACGTTGTTTTTTAACTGTCAAAAATATTTTATACATAATTTTATGGCATTCTTTATTTTGAAAACTAAATACTGAAAATACTTTTGTTTACAAAATATTTCAAGTTTGAAATATTGCTAAATAAATTAATTTAACCGAATATTGTTTTCATTTATTTATATTGTCATTTTTATTGCGATGATTATCGTGACTTTTATTGTCATGTATTAAAATCAAAGTATTTGTTCAATAAAATATTTGCTAGACATTATTACCGGAATTAAAAATTATTTTAACTACTAATTATCAGTATAAAATTTGAGAATAAATAACACATTCCTAGTTTTCACATTCGCCTAAATAATATTTAATATTTGGAAATTATAGCGTGCAGCCACCTTCTAATTAATATATTAGAAGGTGCGAATTAGATGTTTTGAGAATAGAATAGAATGAATTAGAATAGTTATGTGATATTAGAATTAATATAATAGAAGGTGAAGTTAACAAATTTTCTTACAATTTAGAAATCATCGTACGAATCTATCTATAATATCCAATTAATGTTATAGATTTCAATGATTACGAAACTTAAAATATTTGTTTTGAAGAACGTGGAGTTAGTTGACCTCGGTGAAAATAAAATGGAAAAACATTGTGCAAAATCTTTTAAACAGATCGAAACGAACAAATATTTAATAAAAATATTTTAAAAAATTTAATTTCAAATGAGTTAAGCGTTGTTTTTGACATTTGTTGCATTAATATAATGCTTATTTTGACAAAAAAAAAGTATATTAATTAAATACTATGTTGAGATTTTATTATTCCAAGTTTATTTTGTTAGGAAGATTCAAATTTGGTTGTATAATTAATCACGAAAATAGAAAAAAAAAAAAATTGCTGCATTCTATTTTTAACTTTTAAATAAATATGTAAGAATAAAAGTTATTCACGAACGATACTTTCAATCATCGCCTAACTTTCTTTTGACATATCACTCATCGAGAAATAATAGCTGCAATGGCGTGTGATTTAAGAGTATCTTGTATAGGTTTCTAATCTAAAAATAAATAACTTATTTTAAGCAATATTAAATCGATTTTTTTTTTTTTATGAAAGTTGATTTCAAAATATTAGTAATGTTTTTTTACAGTACCTTATAATTTGCACATTTTATTCTTGCATTAATCAGATGGAATTTTAATGTTGAATTGCATTATCTTAAAAGTTTAATTTTTCAGAAGTACTAATAATGGAATAATTATTTCAAAAACATTCAAAGGAAATATTTAAATATGAAAGTTAATGGAAAAAAGATTAATATAAAATGATGCTTAAATTTTTAAAAATTCAGAATAATAAACAATAATTCATTAATGCTTAATATTTTACAATTACAAATTTTTTAACAATTGCCGCTTGTTTATTTATAATTTATAAAGCATTAATAAACAAATTAAAATAATGAAATGTTTGCTTAAATTAAAAAAAAAAAAATAAAAGTTTGCTTACTTTTCTTTTTGTATAATAACTTTCCCTTTGTTTACTAGAATTAAAGAAAAAAAAAAAAAAATGTTCTTTCATGTCCAAGTTATGCTGATGAATGCTATTCACTAACCAATAATCTTTCGATCTGTTTTATTCTAAATGGATTATATTTGCATCGGCGAAAAAGTAGAATCACAAATCTATTTAGCCATCGCGAACACAGAGGACTTAATGCATGCACATAAAACAAAACGGATGTAAACGAACTCTTAATAATATGCCGGTCCTGGGACAAATCGTTGATATTTGCATTAGCATCAGAGATGGAAACGAAACAGAACTCATTATGGCGAAACGGGAGAGGTTCCGCCATTATTTAATTACGGGACAGGAAAATATCTCGTCAGTGGCTTCAGTCTGGAATGCCTGCGATGGCTGACGGCACTATGTAGTATATAGAATTAACAATGGGGAATCAATCTTGCTCGAAACGGGCTACGGAGTGGCCAAATCATTTTTTATTGGACAATAGAAAATATTTTTTGTGTCAAAAACTATTTAACATAAAATTGCGTTTTAAAGAATGTACTGGATAATTTTTTTGCTGAAAATCAAACAAGATTTATTTCATCTTGTCAGCATGAATGATTGTTTAAGAATAATGATTAGTATGGCTCGAGTATTGTGTTATAATTCGCCAGTTATGAACTAACGTTACCGGATCAAATTTATAAGACACTTTTACAAATTACAAGATCAAGAAAGTATGTTTTAAATTCTACATGATAATTATTTTTTAATTTCTCATTACTTCTATAAACAGAATATTAAAAATTTTAAGTTTTTTTTTTTTGTAAAATTTTTTTTTAATGAATTAATAAGTGAGTGTCTGCTTAAGTTTTAAAATTCTAGATTTTTAATGATCATATTTAATAAATATCAATTTTTAATAAAGGCAATGGGTCGTATATTAAAATTGAAAATCGGAAAATATTCTCTTCATAATTTATGTATAAAAAGGGTTTACTAAATTAGAGTGAAATGCTTAATTTTATTTCATATTTACAAGGAATAAATTATTTTATTAAAGAAATAGCTATGGTATCAAATGTCAGTTATTAGGCTAAATACTGAAAAAAAGTAAAAAATATGTTAAAGCCTGTTGTGATATCAAATCTTTCACAAATTTTCATTATTGAGTCAAGTGAAATTTGTTTTAATAATTTAAAGAAATCATTTGCTGTATTATAAAAATTTCATGAATTGTTTGAAGATGAGCATTTAGTTCAATGGTTAATTAAAAAAGTTTATTCGCTTTTAAATTAGAAATAATTATTCAAAATAAATGCTTTCTTAATTATTTTATTTTTAACCATAGATGATGGGGGGAAATTGGTTATCTATAATGGTTAATGGTTCAATGGTAATTAGCAATGGCTATCTATCTGTTCTATAATGAAATATATAGTTTGTAATATATTGCGATTTTAATTGTTTAATTTTATTATTTCCTTCTTAAAAAAATGACAAAAGATCTCATCCTTCAAATTAATTAACAATAAAATAAAATAATTATATAAATTTTATTAAGAAATTAAAAGTGTACGCCTACGAAATCAATTCAATTGAATGAATAATATTGGAATAGTTATATAGTTGAATATATTTTCAACAGAAAATATATTTTTAAAAAAAATGCGTATTGAACTATGTAGTTCAAGGAACGCATACTTTCTTTCTCAAAAATTAAAAGTCCGCTTTTTGTATGTATAAGATCACGGTGCAATCGTACTTGCCCAAAAGAAAACCGGATACACGGTTATAAATATTGTTTTTATTTTCTTTCCCTTCTGGACATGGTTGGTGGTGTTTGAAACCGTACGATCGGAAGCCCTGTTTATTGTCTTAGCAAAGGGGACAGCGGATTTTCATGGTAAGTTAAGCAGCTTACCAGCTATAAACCAACTGAAGCACGGCCAGGATAGTAGGTAGAACTGAAAGTTATTGTTTACTACTATCTTAAGAAACTCGAAGTTATTCCTTACAACTAGAATAGATTCAGTTTTGTTAGAGAGAGATATATTGTTGAAGCTGTGTGATGTTAATGCGGCTTACAGATTTGCATGTTATTGAATCTGTATTTCTTAGATTTTAATTTCGGTTTGTTATCATTTAAATTGCTAAACGAAAATAACACTAATAATAATAATAATGAATTATACATTCTAAATTTGGCTGTTAATCACCGTATCTGCGAAAATAATTTATGAACAAATTATTGCTTATTGTGCATTCAAAGATTGATTGATTTTGGCTTACAGAATCGTATTTTTGTGAAGTTTCTGGAAGTCGTATTGTTTGTAAGTTTTGTTAGATATATATATGTGTGTGTGCGTATTTCATATGATTTATATTTTATATAAAAATATATTTTCATGTATTTTTAAAAAATATAAAATTACATGATTTAAAACCATGAAAACACTTTTGTGCACTTACCTAAAAGTTTTGATTTAATAATTATCCTAGAAAAAATAAAGAAAAAAGCGAAGTATAGAAATATATACATATTTTTTTACTTCGGCGTATATACTTTTAGGTAATTGCCGCAAAAAGTAAAGTATATATAAAGAATTAAAGTATACTTATAAAAGTAAAGTTCAGTATATGTATATACTATACTTTTTTGCGGCATTTACCTAAAAGTTTTTATTTAATAATTATCCAAAAAAATAAAACAAAAGAAAAGCGAAGTATATGTATATATATATCTACATACTTCGCTTTTTTTTATTTTTTTCTTGGACAATCATTAAATCAAAACTTTTAGGCAAATGTTGCGAAAGTGTATTCATGGTTTAAATCAAATCATATATATATATATATAATTTAAAAGAAAACGGAATATTGAAATTTTTACTAAAGAATGCAGAATTAAATTATTAAATTCTTCATGTCCTTAGCTTTCGAAAATTTATTTTGGATTATTGTTACTTATTGGAAAATGTCCCTCATTTGAGCTGTGTAACCCAAAACATGCTACGGATACATTTACTTCACTCGTTATCGAGCATTCCAATACAAACGCCAGACTTCCGGTCACGGATTTTTCCCAGAATGAAGTGAAACTTTTTTCCCAAGTGAATTAGTGGTTTATCCCCGGGAAATTTACGCTCTCATCCCCAGTTTATTTAATTATGTACCTTAAATCACTCAAGTCATTATCACTCCAAATCATCTGGCCATCACCATCAGGAATATGAGCAGTAAAAAGCTCATTTACTGGCTAAGTGTTGTATTTCATGTCCATATTGGTGCCTCCAGGGCTGAAACTGTGTTCCGTCCCCTTTCTTTTACCTTATTAACTGGGGGTCACGCCGTTTAGTCGTCTGCCAGCATCTGGAATTCTTTGTCAGGCCTACCCCCTATGTCCCCCGTGGGTCTAGGGGGCGGCCCCACACTGAAAAGACCATCCATAACCGTCATGATCTTGGGGGTCTAATCAGTGCCGCTTCCCCGCCCCCTTTTATCTTGTGCAGTACTAATGGTTGGAAGCTTTTGTGGAATTGCAGGGAGATTCCTTTTAAGTGTCTGTTTAGAGTGATAAGTATTGGACAGCTCATGCAATTTTTCTTCACATGGTGGTTCTTGGGGGTTTTTGTGGTCAAGTCTTGCGTTTTAAAGGTTAAAGGGGGAAAAAAAAAGTACCAAATTTATCCTGGACAAAACATTCCTGTAGATTCTAAATCCTTTCTATTTGATGAATAGCATCTTTTACTATTTCTATTTTGCTTGTGGTTTGTGTGGTGAAGATTTACACCCCTTGGATGTTTTTTAAAGGGATTCCTAAAATAGGTAGAATCCACGTAAAACCGGGGGAGTTGTCGAAGAAGATGAGTGCTTCTATTTTTGCTTTCAGTTAAATCTTAATCTCCTACATATTTGCTATAGCAAAAGCCATCGTGTTACATTCATTTCGCACATAAGTTACTATTGTGTTAATTGTTATTCTTCCCATAAACTTTATTACTATAAATGTTATTGTTCCTATAAATTTTGATTATTAATTTGCAACTTCTGGTCCATCAAAGTTAAACAAACAATGTAGAAAAAAAAAAAAAAAAAAAAAAAATCAGCATAAAATTTTCTTTCACAAAAAAAAACCACACATATATATATGTATATATATAATTGTGTCTATATGGTAAACATTATTGCAATTTTGTTGAGAAAGATACACACATTATGTTGTGAAATCGTTAAGGGAAAAAAATTCAGCTACTTCTATTTGTATACTTAATTTTAGTATTTTCAAAAATCTTGATTGTCTCGAAATTTAATTTCATATCGTTATCATATAGAAATATATTATATAATTAAAAATTAGAGTAGTGAAGAATGTGTATAATTTAATTTTCATTACAGAATACAGATAAGAAAAACTATTCATTTTCGTTAATTGTGTTAACGGTTAAAGCTAATACAGCATTAAAAGGTAATACAATTTAATGCTGCTTAATTTTCTAATGTGTGATTAAGTGATACATATGAGTATTATACAACCAACTGCATTAATTTGAATTGCAACATAGAATATATTTATCGGTTGATCTACCAACAGGGATGTTGCATTTTTGTTATATTTTTTTTTTTATCCTATAATTGTTCTAATTTTTTTTTGCCATCTACAGAAAATTAAATTTTCAAGTTACTATTTTTGGAAAAAGATTTGTTAGAAATTTTTAATCACAATGAATATGTTGATTAATAAAATAAAATATTCATTTTTAATTATTCAAAGATGGTAGAAAAAAGATTCATAAAGCAAATATAGTTTTGAATATATGGATTTTTTCATATTAAATACCATTTTCTTAAATGCATTTCTGAAAAGATGACAATTGTAGATTAATGCATAAAAAAATAGATCTTTTTGATACATCGATAAAATAATCTCGGTTATGAATAATAACGCTCTTTTAGAAGAAGTTTATTTTTCCAATATTTCCTAATATATTACAAACAAAGAATATTCACCATTGCTATGTTGTAGCTAATATTCTTTACTATGACAAATTTTGTTAATAATTGTAATTATTTAATTTTATTAAAAAGTTTTTAGAACTAAGAATTATAAAAACCCACCATAAGAAAAATATTAATACGCTAAGATATAATTGCGTATTAATATTATATTTTATGATAGGTTTGATATTATATAATACACATATCTTTAAGTGATAAATCAAACTCATTTACAAAATATTTACTATACTATGTATCTATAATATCATCATGCAAACGAAAATGAAAAATAATGAATAGAAAAAAAAAAAAAAAAAAATCCTCAAACAATCAATCAATAATGTTAATGAGACATTAAAAATGTTCAGGGGAGATTGCTTTAAGTTTTAAATATGTTAAACATGTGTGGAGTTAAAAATTAATTCAGCCGCTAATGCAGGAGTTGAATTTAACTGGAGTTAATATTAATGCAACTCAACCTTTCTCTGTCAAATTTTTAACAGACGTTAAGATCAACTGCTAATATGAAACTTTTCTCACAGACTGGAATCAACTAGTGTTAAAATTCGTGCTATTCCTAATCCCACCTAGTGCTGAGGCTGTGTAACTCTGTTAAATAACTATTGAAATCAACTGCTAAAAACCTTCCCTATCCGAATTCAACAGGTGTTAAAAAGTAACCTACTCCAAACGCCATCTAGTGTCGATATCCATTACCAATGCTAAAATTAACTGTTATTTCTTCTTTTCGTTAACTAAAGTCGATCACTAATTCTCGTCAGCGTAGTTAAATTAAAAATTACATTACCAATTTACACAAGCCTACTAAAGAATATCAGATATAAGAAATTTTACTACAGCTGAATAATAATGGGTTTTATATTCTTTTAAAAAAATTATTTATGTTTTGTGAAATTATTAAAATTCAAATTATATTGTCATTTAAAGTGCTTATATAATTATTTGTCCCAAGAATTTTTTAATGAAGCTATTAATTATTTTTTAAGCATCCATTTACTTAAAAATTGTCTTCGTAAATTTTGCTCTGCTGGTTCTTTTTTATTTATAAGGATTAATAAACTTTGAATAAAAATATTGTTTTAAGCCATAAAAAGATATGTATACTCTTCGACTTGAAATTTAATATGCATACATGTAACAAGATACGTATACTTTTCTACATATGTTCACCTATGTAGTTTATAAAACTTAATCATTGATTATATTAACTGTTATTTTTGGTTTTTAAAATCTAGAGAATATTAGCATTGCTTTTTATATATTCCGAAGATATAATTCATAAATCTTTGAAGTTCAGCTGGAAAAACTTCTTGTTAAAAGAAGGAGAGCAGTGGTTCTCAAATTGTGGGCTACGATCCCCCGCCGACATGTGCTCTAATAAGTGAAGAGGCGTCTAACCACGTTCTAAAGAAAATTTAAATAAAGATATGGAAAACATTTTTTTGATCAGTATAAATAATTAAAACCGTTTTCAAAATTATTGATGCATTTCGCGGTTGTAAAAAGTTTATGCATTAACATTGAATATTTAATACATTTAGAAAGTATTAGTGAAAGTTTTGTTGCGGAATTCTCGATTTTCAGTCATTTACGACAAGTACTCGTTTCGCAACAATTTATTTCAATAAGAAATGCGTTTCTGTTTTTATACAAGCTAAGATCAAAATCAAATATTTCTTCAGTCTTTTAATATTTCATCATGCATTTTATTTTTGAATTTAACTGTGGACAGAATTAAAAACTTGCAAAGTTGTCATTGAATATTTCATTACCGTGCAAGTAGTAAAAATTATTTTTCTTATCCTACTAGACAGCAGCAACTAGACCAAGTCCAAGAACCCGTGTGGTCTCATGGAAGAAGGGAAGGGGGGGGGCAGCGTCTGTTACAATGCAGTACCCTTAGGTCTCAGAAGTCTTGACTTGATTCCGTGACTTTGAAGAATGAGGGCAGTGCGTTCCGGAAGAACTTTTAGGGGAGGGAACTATCCCGCATTTACTTAAAAAAAAAAAAAAAAATAGTGGCTGTGACATCTGTTTCAGCAATTTAAATCGTGCTTGGAACCAAAAGTACGGTTGAATTGGCTCACTGGCCATTCGAAATAAACAACATCAGAGCATTAGTACTCGTATTAGCATCGTTAATTTAAGAGATTAGTTAAACGTAAACTGTAGAAGATGTTTATACTTTTTGTAATTGATTAAAAAACTAAAAATAAATGAACAATTGATCGGGGAGGGTGGAAGACAAGATTTTTTTTTTTTTTTTTTGTTAAGCTTTTATCCTCAGCCAAGTTCTCGCTTGTTTTTTTTTCCCCTCGCTTGGATACTGATTCAGATCACAAATTTAATTAACAGAATTTCTACTTTTTAACATTTTTAGTTTGTATGTGTCGCAAAAGTAAGACCAATTTAAAATTTCCGGGGCTTATGGAATTTCAATTTTTTTTTTTTAGGTTGCTGGCGCTGTCCTGACATCTGTGTGAAATTTGACGACAAAATATTCATTAGTGTTTGAGTTACACTTCGCTTTGTGAGACGCTAAAACTGATTCCGGCGATTTTTGAGATGTCTGAATTCATTGAGAGAAGAACTTGCATTAAATTTTGTTTGCGGAAACGTATAGAATGTTGCAGAAGGCATTCGATGAGCTTTCCTATATCGGAAAGAAATGTTTAGAAGTGGTATAAACAATTCAAAGAAGGCAAAGAACGCGTTGAAGATGAAGAGCCCTCTGGTCGACCATCAACCTCAACCGACGAAGCTCACGTCCAAAAATTAAAGATTTGGTGCTTGTAAACCGTCGATTTACAATTAGAGACCTTGTTGATGCTGTTGGAATTTCAAAAGGATTGGTCAATTCCATTTTGTGCCTCAAACTCGTCAATTCTCGAGTGGTACATTGATTCTGCATTGATTATTCGTAATTTTTTTTTTTTTCGCCAAAAATGAAACCCATATCTTTCCATAGCCACCGTCTTCACACCGTGCGACTTCCCTAAACTCAAAAGACCACTCCGGGGACACTGTTTTGAGTCGATCGAAGAGATTCAACGTGAATCACCGTTTTGCTTTGAAGGCCATCCCTGCCAATGACTTTTTAGCATGCATTGAGGATTGGAAAAAAAAAAAATGGCATAAGTGCATTGTGTCCGGAGGGGATTACTTTGAAGGCGATGAAAATGAAAGAATAAATAAAGAGTTTTTGAAAAAAAAAAATAATAATAATAATTGGTCTTACTTTTTCGGCAGAGTAGTATACAACCGATTGCAAATTACAAATTTTGATTTTTTTGAAATCATTCTCCATTTTTCCGACTCGCATGCGTAATAGAATAAAAAAGAAGAGGCACATGTTTTTTGCATGCCTCCTTGAAACAATATCACGCGTGGGACACATTAGACCCCTATGTGCAGACCCCAGCTGCTGTATGGGAAGCCTAATCAATGAAAGCTTTAACCCTGCATATAAATCTATAGGCTTCTTTTCCCATTGTCGAGCGGCACTGTCCTGTCACAAGCCGGCACAAAGGCGCTTGAAAGCGTTTTACACACAATGAAAGGATGAATGGGTCCGGAGGCTGAGATTTAAGGGACCAAACAGACCCCCCCCTCCCTTTTCTAATAATGTGGGGCCTTCAAATAAAGTGCATAGTGTGAAGCGGCGTTTAGAATCCATTTAAGGGCGAGGGGGTGCGGAGTGAGGAAATTTAAAGTGTAGTCGTAAATAAATGATGAAAGGTGAAGACGTACATAAAGAAATGCCCCTAGTTCGATGGACGAGGTTCAGTTGTCGTGAATAATGCCCCAATTTCGTCAGAGCGCTTTTAAAGCGAGTTCTGTAATAGGATAATTTGGTCTCAAGTGTAGTGTGCTGTGTTAAGAGGAGCCGATTCAGTTTGTTGTAGAATTCGGGGGCATTCATGTTACAAAAAGAAGCTGTCGTATTAGGTCCTAAGAATAGGCTAATCCTTCTTGAAGTCCTTTGGTACTTGTCGTGAGTGTGATATGAATTTTCGATCGATTTTTAAGTTACTCAACTCGTGGCCTACTAGTGAGGTTCAGTATCAATACAGTGAGGGTTCGAATGTGTTGGTGGCACTCATTGCAATCGCTGCATTCTGAAATAAGGAGTTCTGGAAATAAGGCATTAATAGACTACACAATGTTTTTTTCATATATGCCAGTCAAATGGGGTGTAGTTACGTCTGAAATTCATCCCAGAAGATATTGACTCTCTATGTGGCGGCCTGATGGTCAATTGGCTAGCGCTCTGGCCTTTGGTACCACAGGTTTCAGGTTTGAATCTTGGCGGTGGTATGGATATTTGTTAGTGGTTCAGAATCGGGAACTGAATGGCCGAGTGTCTAAAGCTATGGCGCTCTGCCACAGGTCCCGAGTGCCATGGGTGTTGGTAGTGGTTTGGAATCCACTTTAAGCCGTAGGTCACGATCTCATATGACTGTAAGATCTTCACGGAACCCAGTCAGACTACTCTCACCGACATCATTCCCAAACTCTAAAGGGGCAATTTAGCTCTAGGCACAGTGATATGGTGTGGTGTAGTAGTAGCAGTGGTTCGGAATGCATGCTAAGTGTGGTCTTGGTCTAATTAGCCTAAGTGTGCAAAAATGACAAGCCAAAATCTTCTCTATTCATTATACTAAATGGAATATGGATCCTCAATATAAATATATATTGAGAAGCACTGGATTTAATACTTGTTTACGTCTGTCTAAAACGATTTATTACTTTTTTAAGTCAATATCCAAGAACATATTGTGTATTATATATAGCGTTCATTTTTAATATCATATTTAGTAATTCACCACTAGTTATTACTGTTTTTAAATATTGTCATACTTCACATGCTTCAATTAAATAAACGCATGATTCTAATACAAAAACACTATAGAAAAACTAGTATCATTATTTTATATTAAAAAATTCTTTATTATCTGCAAATATATAAAATAACGTGGGTTTTATTAATTAATTAATAAGTTAATTAAATAGTTGATGATTGCCTAACTAATCTAAAGATGAAAATAAAAGAAGTAAACTTAATTTTTCGCTTTCATAAATATTGCGAAAACAATAGTTTTTCTCACAAGAGATACTTTTTATTTTTGAAAAATTATAAATATTTAATTGTTGTCTAGACTATTTTAAAATTGTTTTTACTTCAAATTGCTAATTTACTAGATTGGATAGGAGAGTCGACTGTTTTAAATATAGTCGTACGAATCGAGCTCAGAATTCAAATATAATAAAATAAAGTATCACAGAATTAGCAAAAATTAAAAAATTTAAAGCAGACATTTATCTACAAATTAGTATTTTAACTATAGACTATTTTTTTAATGCTTGTCTCGAAATGCAAATAAACGAGACGATTAGTACATAGAAAAATGTACATTTCTTCACAATAAAAGAGTAATTTTTAGATATCTGCTAATATAAAGTATATTATGTTACGTATATTTAAGATTTTGTTTTTATTTTTTAATTTTATCAATGTAGTATTGCATTGATAAAAATTTAAAAACAAAATGAATTTTGATAAAGAAATTTTTTTTCAATGAATTTAAAAATTGGCAACACATATAAATTTGGTTAATTAGTGATAATTTAAGATCTTAAATAACTTAAGTAGAAAAAAAAAAAAAAAAAAAAGGAGTTGCTTAAATTTTGCTTAAATTTTTAGTGAGTTTCATCAATGAAATATTGTACAAATAAATTACCATGAAAAAAAATTCTATTAAACAGAACATAATCTCAGTTATTTATTATTATATTATGCTATTTGTTGAAATGAGAGAGTTTTTATTGTTTAAGATTTCACACATAGTATGCTTTTCATAGAAAGTAGGGAAAAAAATAAAATTGTATCTTCCTTTGATAATTGACATACATTTGTGCAAAATAAATAAATAAATAAATACCCATTTAACCAGCTTAAAAATCTCGAATCTTGCTCTAAAATCAGCTCTAAATCTTGTTTATAACCTGTATAAGAAACACTGGTTCACAAAGCCATAGCATTCTTCTATCGTGACTTCAATATCACATAATATTATATGCTATCATCAAAATAAAACATTGTTCTTGTAAATAGTAGACAT
The DNA here is from genome assembly GCA_021605095.1 of Caerostris extrusa. NCBI lineage: Eukaryota > Metazoa > Arthropoda > Arachnida > Araneae > Araneidae > Caerostris > Caerostris extrusa. The sequence continues at coordinate 36,653 of BPLR01008192.1, read as the reverse complement.
TTGTGTTGAATATCGGTGGGCCTTGTGTTCCACTTATGCATTCCATGAACAGCCCACCGATGGGCGATGAGGAAAAGACAATGCCTTTCAGGGGGACTTCTAGAAGCAACTTCCCCGCATATGTCTTATGGGAGAAAACCCGGATATCTGCCATCAGACAGCCAGACTATCGAAGCGAGACGTTTTACACATGTCGCCTTTGAGTTATCTCGTTTCTAAAAGCAATAACTGCAGCGGACGTCACCAGTGAATTAGACACTGCAGCCGTCTGCATCATTGTGCCTAGAATCGGACAGTTGATATATTCTTCTTCATTGGCACAACAACCCCATGGTGGGTCAAGGCCATCTGCAGATTTAGAAGCAGGAGACATTTCCTTTTATGGGGTAGGATTGTCAGCCCTATGCCCAACACTCTACAGTCATGTTAGACTGGGCCTGATGGGGTAGTCGCTTACGTTTGGTGCCATAAAGTTTGACTCCCGTCAGTGCCAAGGATGTTTGTAGGGGTTCGAATCCACTTTAAGCCTTGGATTCCGAACCCCTACAAACATCCTTTTGGCATCGCCGGGACTTAATCGGAAACCTGTGGCACTGAGAGCTAGTCTCTCGACCATCAGGCCTTCAATTGGTATATTAGTTTCTAAAATTTTTAACGATCGTTTATCGTTACCTTTATTTTTAACGATCGTTTTTATTTTATCTTCGAGAGATTTAAAAAAAAAAAATGTTTTAAACAAAATTGTAGGACATTTTAAGAATATATATGTTAAAAAAAAAAAAAAAAATTTTTTTATTAAATTCATTATTTCAATGAAAAATATTCATACATCAGATTACACACAAATACTGTGAAATAAAACTATTTACAGTATATTCTATCCTGGTATTTTTTTTTTTTTTTTATTAGTACAAAAGTCTCAATGGGCAAAAATTTAATAACATATATCGGCATAGTTTCATTAAAAAACTTTTACATGTTAAACTTTTCATTTCGATGTTAAAGTATCATCGATGAAGATTAAATCAGATTTTTATATCATGCAGAAAGTTTATTTTGTATAGAGTTTTCAAACAATGTAAATTTAGGCAAAGAGTAAATCGATGGTAAAGAGGTGTGCTTATGTAATAAGATATCCGATTCATTAATAATTTAAATTGTATAAGAAAAAGAAACCCTTTTATCACTTGAACGTAACTTCTTCGTCATTCTAATCGATAAAGAGTTAACTTACTTAACTCCTTTTCTTGAGAAACTATTTATTCGATACTTGACTGTTTCGTTAGCATAGAGAGAGAAGAGTTAAATATTCTAATCAAATCTTTATCATTATCGTGTTACATATTTAATGCAAGCTCATGATATCCTGCATTTAATGTATTCTTTTATCAACGCATCCATTGAAACTTTTTTTTTTTTTAAAGAAACGCTCGCTTTACATATTCACTTAACCGAATCCCGTTATCAAGATTTTCAGGTGGAGTAAAAAATAATAAATAAATAAATAAAATTTAAAGGTAAAAAAAAAAAAAAAAAAGTTTTTGTGCAGAGTAATCAATCAATCAGCCCATCCTACGCCGCTTTATATTTTAATCTGATGACAAAAAAAAAAAAAAAAAAAAAAAAAAATAATATATATATTTTTTTTAGTCTTGTAAAAAAAAAAAAAAAACTTTATTTTCAACTCTGCTTCTTCTTTTACCTCTTGCAGATTCACTGAGCTTTCTTTTATTATTTTTTTCCATGCATTTCAAAGCAGATGGTAATTCGGTTATCTTCCTTTTTGAAGCGCAGATAAAAATAAAAATAAAAATAAAAAAAAAAGTAATACAACTTAAAAGAATTTTATTTATTTTTTTACCTTTGCATTTTCTACCTCTGATCGCAAAAGGAGGAAAATAAAAAAAAAAAAGTTCGAATGTTGGCCCAAACTTCGCCAAATGATGGATTCGAATGTCCATGCCCACACACACATGCATCCACTATTCTACTGCGCCGGATTCGAAAAACAAAAACAAAGAGGGATTGAATAGTAAAAAGGATCAAATTTATTTTATTCTAAATCACAGTCCACCAAATATTTTTTAAACTGGAGTCCAAACGCCCATTCAGGTTTGGTGACTTGACTGACGGTTTCTTGTGACATTGTTTCATTTCTTCTGAGGAAAACAAACATTAGGCCGAACTGAGCTATCCATAGCCTGAAACTTTTCTGTATTATTTGCTGTGAGAAATGTAAATAAAATTCTTCTGAGAATTAAATGCGATCGCTTTTCTCACCTTTTTTCTTCCATCTTCTTTTTGAAGGAGTTTTCTTTTATCCCTTAGGTAAAAGTTCTATATTGATTTATTTTTACTATATCTTTTCATACCTTCCCTAATTTTTTTTTTTTCCCTTGCCTATGATAGTCTACAATTGGACAAAAGTGCCTGAATTGCATTGGGATGTTTTGGATTTGTACAAAATAATTTTAGCAATTTAAGATCGTATTATATCTTCTTTTTTTTTTATCTTCTTATTTTCTGAGTGCCACTTGATTTTATAATTCTTATAAAATTTCTTAATTTTATATAAAATCTATTTAATTTATATATTAATTAATTTAATATAATTTAATATATTTTTAATATTTTATATATTTTTTTTATAAATTTCTTGATTTCTCTTTATTTTCTAAGTTATATATGAAGCAATTTAGGCTAAATTTCAAAAGTTAATTAACATCTGAAATATTTAGCGACCTGAGGGCCAATTGGCTAGTTCTGTGGCTTTTGGTCCCACAGGCTTCAGATTCCAATCCTGTCTGTGGCATGGATGTTTGTGAGTGGTTCGGAATCTACGTTAAACTGTAGGCCTCGGTTTTAATTAGCCCAAAGTGTGCAAAGTGTTTCTGGTTCCAAACCAAATCTTACCTTCTGATTAGAATAATAAATCATGAAATATATTTTATATACATAAGTAATGCGACAGAATTGCATCCAGTAAGTAAGCTACATTCTACAATTAAATATTAATACTTAGCAATGTGAATTAAAATATCAAAGAATATAATTTTGATGAATAAAATGTTTTTGCTTTCTTCGTACTAATGTAATATTTATTCAGAGTTTAAAATTATAGAAAAAAAATCTTAATTAGTATCATCACGGATAGTTATAATATGAAAAGAATTATTTTCTCACAGCAAGAATTAACAAATTGTTTGTTGCTTTAAAGTATGTCATCTTACAATACCTTGCATTCTATACTACTTTATAATAATGCACCAATTGGCTAGCGCTCTCGCCTTTGGTACCACAGACTTCAGATTCGAATCTTGGCTAGCATGGATATTTGTGAGTGGTTCGGAATCCACGTTAAACTGTAGGTCTCGGTCTAATGAGCCTAAAGTGTGCACAAAATGACCACAGAACAAACCAAACCAAATCTGAAATATTTACTGAATTAAATGCCCCCACCCCTTTTTTTTTTTTTTAAACTACAGACTGAAACTTAGGTCAAATGACCAATTAGTTTAAATTACAGGAAACGCATCATTGTTTAGAGAATAGCAAAACGTTGTTTCGTTTTTTGCATAAGATTGAAAATGTAGATAGTGGAATTGAATTAGACGGTTTTCTATGTAACACTTGAGCAACTTCATGGTCAACAGCAACATTGCAAAAAGGTTTATTTAAATTGTAACTTTTATCTTTTGCATTTATATTTAACACATTATTTTTTCATTCTGTTCTTGCATTGATTTGCATATTAATGTAACTAATTAATTGTAGCATATTACTTAATTGATTATTACTTAATTGTAGTATATTACTTAATTGTAGTATATTACTTAATTGTAGCATATTAATATTTTTGTATATTATAATTAAGTGCTTGGAAGCATATTAATTTTTTGTACCTACTTAAGTTTTAGATGTCAATAATTTCGTTACATGTCTTATTATAAATAATTTCCACCTTTTTTATATTCGCTGCAATACATACACTATATATTTCGATTTTCTTTAAAAATGTAGACTTTTTTCTCCTCTTTATTAAAATAAGTGTGTTTTATTTAATTTTGTGATAAAATTTAACATATCGCATTGGTTTATTTACTAATTTATAAAAATATCAGTTCCGATGGTGGATTATAGTAATAAAAGATGTAAACTGTATTATAAATTTTTGATTTTCATGGTTTTTATCTAAATTTGTGATTTTAATTCAAATTCTGTAATGGCTAACTTTTTCTAGGCTTAACTTTTAATTTCGCTAATTCAAATATTATCCATTCTTTTAAAAATTCGAATTGCCTTGGATCTTTTATTTATTTTGAACAGTTAAAGACTATTTAATTTATTTCTAATTTTAAAAATATATTTAAGCATGTTTTATGTAATTTATATTGCTTTAATGCATTATTTGCAACTTTGATTTGTATCTTATATTAATTTTTGTTTGGGTTATATAAGACGTATTGTCTTGTTTGGTAATGCAATTTTAATTATTTTTGTTTTTGAATAATTATCGCCATATTTCTATATTTAAACATAATAAAATAGTGATGCTTTTGATTGCATCTGTGAATACGAAAGTGGCTGACTATTTTAACTAAAAATGATTGGCACTAAGGGTAAAAGCCATACCAGGCTTTATTATATTCATCTTCATTTAATATAACCTACTTTTCATTTTGTTTAAATTATAAAAAATAGATAAAAATGTAAATAACAGGACAGGAGATTAACAATATAAAAAAAATAGCTAGTGTTGCAAATAAAAAAAAAAAAACTTCTTTTACTGAATTGAAATTCAACAGTTGTTGTTTTCTTTTTTATTATGGGGGCGGGGGTTCTAAAGTATTTTCCGTTTTTGAATAGAGCTTCATTTCTGTTTGAAGGTTCATTGGCTTTTCTGGTGTCTCTTAAAAAAAAAAAAAAACGAAGATGCTATTCAAAATGTAAAATTTATTATAAGGCAAAATAGAGATTTCGTTTAGCAATAAAAAAATGTTTTTACACTTAATAATCCCATTCTTCTCTCATTTTTAATCTTTATTTGTGAAATGGCTGGAATAATCGAACTTCTTTTCACCGTTCCGCAGCAGACGATATTTTTATGTTTCCATCCGGCTCGTGAGTTCGTAAGAAAAACATGTGCTTGGAAGTGAATAATAATAAATAATAGGCTTAAAGATGGAAGAAGACCCTCACTTAGAATCGAAGCGTGAAATATAAGTCCACAAAGCTTCTTCGAGATTCTTTTAAATCTCTTTGACAGAAACTCTTAAAACGCCTTAAACTGTCGCCATTGAAAGGCTCGACTGTTAAGCCTGCCGAAAGAAGAAAAATAAATACGATCTATCGCACCCTTATAAAACCTGCGCGAGATGGCTGGCAATGTTAACAATAGGGGAGCATTCGAAAAAGAAAACAGGAAAATATATATATATTTTTTTCCACCACACCTACAAGTGATGGGAAGGAATGGTATTCGAATGTTTTGAAAATCGTCTGAATTGTTGAGTCTGAAACTATTCGGCTGCTTTGGTTATGTTATTGAAAATGGACCTGTTGATGCAATGCAGATGTGAAACAGAAACAAATTAAATGCGGATATGGTGTATATTTTAAAAATAACATTAGTTGGTTTAGTAGAAGACTGTTCTTAAAGATATTCTTTTGCAGCTTTTTTTTTTTTTTTTAAATAAATTCTTTTATCATTCTTATTTCTATAAGAAAGTAATTTTCGAAATATCCAATAATTTGATTGTTCAAGAAATTTTTTTGTATTATCCTAAATGTTAAATTTTTGATCGTAATTTCTTTTTTTTTTTTTTTTATCTATATGTTTAGTTTGTTGGCATGAATAGAGGTAGCATTCATAAGAATAGAGGTAGAATCGTAAAAATAACATGAAATGTATAAAAAAAAAAATTTAATTTATCTCGTTTAGGAAATATAAAAATTTTCCAGCTAATAAAAATCAGAAAGAGTTGCTTTTTTAATATTTTCTCATCTGGAAATATGTTCTCAGAAAATATAGAATAAAGATATGCATTACAGGCATTCGATTTTTTTTTTCTATGATATCTCTTTTGTCGTTCACAATAGTAGATAAGGTAGCTATTATTAGTATTTTTTTTTATAGAAAATATTAAATAACGAAGTAGTTTTTAAAAACATAGTCTATAAAAAAAAATTCTCTGAAAGATTAAATTGATTAAATAGAAAATATAATATCTATATTAGATGCTTTAGTATAGTTAAAGAATTTGTATTTCTAAAAAAAACATCTTATATATGCAACATTATTGTTTAAATACATTTTTGTAATGATTTTGCCTAATACTTGACTGAAGAGAAAAAATTGCATTTCGATGAAAATACTTTTTGATACCTCTCAGTATCTTTTATTAAAAGGGAGTGGACAAAAAAGGTTTTTCGCTTTAAACAGATATTCGAAAATAATTGCAAAATATTTGAAATCAAATTAACACATTATTAAACAGATACGGAATTAAAACGAGATATGGTTATTAAAAAAAAAAATTATCTCTAACGGGATATGTAAAAGCGAAACTGTCAAGATTAGATTTCTATCTCTTTATACAACAACAAAAAAAAAAAAAGTGTTTAGATCTCAACAACAAAAAGCTCTATTTGTTCCATTAAAAAAAAAAAAAAATTTTTTTTTCTTAACAAGTCTTTCTCTCTCATGTCCTAAAACCACATTCTTTTTTCCTTTCCTTTTAATCGTCAACTTTCTCACCGAAGTCCACAGTCGAATCCCTTGTTCCCCCAACGACCTCTAGTACTCAACACAACGATTATTGAAATACTTAAATACTCACGCATTCTTTCCTCCTAAAAGGATCTATCTCCCCCTTTTGTCTTTTGTTTATTTTTCTACCAACCTCAAGAAGGATTCAGATGCACCATGCATCTTTTTTCCTCTACCCCATTCTTCCATCCATCATGGCAGTAGCCGTCTTTATTTCCCGTTCACGAGTGCATATATTTCCTCTCTCTGTTGCTGCTGCTTCAGCATTCCTTAATCTTGCACGGATCAATAATTTTTGATTAATGGACGCCGCTTTGGAAACATGTTTATTTCTGTTTTGTGAAGCAGCGCATTCATTTAGGCAGGGCTCCCGCAACTGAAGCAACGTTATTAATATCCTTCCAGAAGAGAGAAGTGCTACGGCTCCGACAGGTACTTAATGACAGGACACCCGCGGACGTGACAGTGCCCGGCCTTCCCTAGTTTGAGATGTATATGAAGTAACCTGTCAGTGGATGTTGACTTCCAATATGCATCATTCCATCATTTTTTTCTTTTAGAGCTCAATATGTGTGCTGTATATATATATATATAATAACGACCTTTCTATAAAAATGCAAAAGAAAAAAATTTGAGTTTTAATTTTGGATCGATCACATTTTTTCTATTGGTTTCATTTTGACTAATAATATGACATCTAGCAAATACTGGAATAGTAATTGATGTTAATGAGCTTTAAACTGGAAAAAACGCGTTGTTTAAACAATCTTATTTGTAACATTCTTATATTATTTGCAACATTCTTTCTATTCTGTAATGAGATCACAATCCGAAAGGGTTGTGATTATTATTCAACTTTTATTGACCGGTTTATTTTTTTAACAAAAACAGTGCTAGTTATTTTTAAACTCTATACTATATTATGTAAAGGTTTTGGCAGGATAAAAAGACAACGGCTTTATATTTATTTATTCGTACAAATCATTTGTATAGTTACATTTATTTTAGTTTCAACTGTATTTTTAGGACGTTTTGCTTTAAATTTTATAAATGTAATTGTTTAATAAGACTTAAAGGCCATAAAAGTAATTCGCTTAAAATTGTTGTAAAAAAAGTTTCCATAGTCATTTCTTTACAATAACTTCGGTATAAAATACTAAATAGTAATGTTTTCATTCAGTGCGTGATTATTACGTCATCGTTTCTATATTATTTTAATATCCGCTATTATCAACTTTTTCATGGGTAAGTAACTTACATGTCGTTTTAATCATTAATAAAAACCGGAATGCCCTGATGAATAGAGTGATTAAGAATTTAAAGATTTTCTATGGACGCGAGTAACACTACCCCTACAACGCTCTGCTATCCTATGGCACCTACGGTTTAAAGTGTATTCCGAACCAGTACAAACATTTATGGCACCGCCGGGACTCGACCTAGAAACCTGTGGTACCGAGCGCCAGGGCGCTAGCCACTCGACCTGTCGAATGTATTTCCATCAAATTGTGGTGACGAAATGTATTGGATATTGTAGAAACTCGCATGAGGTGCATCTTGCACAATACAGCAATTGTAACAAAAACTGCAAATTAGGATCGTTATACCAAAATCAATTTATTGTATATTTATAAAGGAATTTTGATTTTAAATATATATGACCCTATATCCTCCTCCTAAGTATGGAATATAACACGTCTTTATCACTGGCGGCAAAAACTTGGCACCCACCTAAAAATACTTTCCACATCCGTTACTGATGACACATGAGTATTTTAGCGCTAATTCCACTTTTATAGTCTTGAAAAACAAAAACCAAAAAGAAAGCAATCTTTGTCTTTCTCTATGCTCGCACTCATTCTTGAAATGATTCTGCTAGGAGGAGGAAAAAAAAAAAGAGGATAGATTTGTGGCTAGGACCACAGAATTCGTTTGACACCCCACGGAGACCCTAATGTTCCCTTTCTCTGGTCTCCAACCTGTGATTATAGCTGAAGTGCTTCCTTTGTTCGTCATTGTTCGGGAGACCAAAAACCTAACCATTAATCCGCCCGCCGCTACTTCTGTCTCTCTCTAACTCTGATTTTCAAGTTTACTCATAAAAAAAAAAAAAAAAAAAAAAAGGTAATAGTTATGATGACTTCAGGAAAAAAGAATTCCTTATGGTGAGAAAAGAAATATATATGTATATGCTGCGGTGAGTCGGGCGTGGACATACATTGCCATGGCAAAAAAAAAAAAAAAAGATGACATTGCAATACTGAGAGGGAAATAGTAGGGCATTATTTTATGTTTCGACTGATTTTCATTTTTTATTTTGCTTATTGTCTGTTTTAAAATGCTTGAATGGAGAGCTTTAGGTTGTTTTTTAAAAGATTGAGTCCAATTTTGAAAAATAAATAATAATAATGATGATGATGATGCTTTTAGTTAGATATTGATGTCTTTCTTTCATGGTTAAAAAAATTGAGGTTTCATACTATTTTAAAAGAAAGTATTAGAACATCAGGTTTATGTTTTAGTCTAATTTTCATTTTCTATTGTTTATTGTTTGTTTAAAAAAACCGTATAAACGTAAGTCTTTTTTTTCCTTACAAATTCAATTTTTTTTAAATGACTCAATGTTTACATTAGATGCCTTCTTTTTTATATTTTAAAATAAAACCGTCAATGGCGTATTATTTTCTTAACATTTTTTTTTGAACTTCCAAAAATTTTTGTTGTTTCTTATGCTAGCAGCAATATGAAAACCTTAAATATCTCCAAATATGATTAAATGGAGTTATATCTTAAATTTTAATTGTCGATTCGTTTTATTTAGAAAATAATTGCTTCAAAGCAAAAATAGTAAAATTTAAAATATACTAAAAATGTTGACATCGCAATACTGAAAAGGAAGTAACAGATCATTATTTTATGAGGGTTTACATTAGAGGTCTACAACACAATGCATGTAATAAATTTCTCCTGTAATTAAGAAAACGCTTTTGTTTGAAAATGTTGTTGATTTAAGAAATTAAGATAACTGTTATTAGTAGTTATTCATATTCAGTTGTATGAAGAGTACTAACAACAATTTAAAATTATGTATTCGACTTATTAGACTAAATATATATGAATAATTTCTTACAAAACGTCACCCTATTTTTATATCTGTTATTGTTGACATAAAATTTTAAGATGTGTTTGAAACTATGTTTTATACAGTTATACCAATATTTGAAATATGGCAAACTATATTAAATATTCTAATATTTGTTGTAAACAATTAGATTAATTTTTTTTTTTTTTTTTGGAGGGGAAAACGATTTTATTCGAATGTTCTTTTAAATCTCATTTGAAACGATATTGAATTGAGTTATACGCCAAAAACAATTTAATTAATTTTCTCTTCCTTTCTTCAATTTAATTAATTATTTTTTATTTAATTTTTTTAATTAATTTTCAAAGATGACATTATTAATTACTGTTTATTTATTTACACGATATTTCTAATAGTATTTCATTCACATAAAATTGCTTACATATCAATTGCTACCCATGCCACACTTAAATTTCGTGCGAAATTTATAGTGATACAACATGAGGGGGCAAAAATCATATTAAATCTTACTTTATTTTAAAAGAATTATCGCATATAAGAACAAATAAGTAGCAACAAAAATTATTTCGAAAAATGTAACATTCATTTGTAAGTGTATTTTAAAAGACGCATATGTGGATATGCACTACTTATCTTTTGTGCAGATCGCCTACTTGAGTCCTTCCATTTCATCTGTGCTGCTGCAATCATTTGCACTTAAAATGACCATCCCATTCAGAGGAAAAATAAAAATAGAATAAAATAAAAAAAAAAATGAGGAGGAGGAAAAAGGAAGACCCGGAATCATATCTGTTCATTCATCCATTTTGATTATTCCATTATGAGTTGAGAACGTTGACAAAAGATGCACGAAAAAAAAATCAGCTGTGGATTGCTGTATAAGTGGTCGTTGCTTTCTCTTCCTTCACTTTTTTTAAACGTACTTATGTTGGTAAATGATTCCAAAACTTTCATTGTCATTGCTTTGTAAAAAAGTATACAAAGCAACAGGTGTGGAAGTTTTGAATTCATGTAGTCTGTTGTCCATTTGTAATACTTGGAACCCTCAAGCACATAGGGGTTTGTGGAAGTCAAATTTCTAACCCCAACGAATATTTAATACATTTTTGATAATTAGTAAATATTCAATTTATATTTGGTTTAATACAAATTGTTTTTAAAGGTTATAAAGTCAATTTTTTTATTTTTCGTTAATCATTTCAATAAATTCCATTTTATTGTTTTGTGAAATAACTTTTGTAATTTAAATAAATACAAATTTTCTATTATAAGCACAAAAATAAGAGGAAAAAAAAAAAAAAAAATCTGGGATGGTTTTTATTAATTGTATGTGCTGGTGCGTTAAAATATTTTATTGTTATATATTTATTTATTTTATAATGTTTTATATTTTAATATTTAATATAATTTGTGAGTTTTCGTGCTTATTTTATGTTCTAGTCTATATTTTAGTTTTGTGATTTAAGATATACTCCACATTTTTTTTTAAATGTAGCCATTATTGTACTTGCTGGTACGTTAAATTTTTTTATTATTAGATATTTAATATTTATTAGATTTTATTTATTTATATGCTTTATATTTTAATATTACTTTTGAGTTTTAGTGCTAATTTTATGTTCTATTCTATATTTTAGTTTTGTGATGTAAGATGTACTACACATTTTTTTATTAAATGCAGCTATTATGTAATATACTTAGTATTTGTGTAGGTTTATTATATGAGACCTATCATTGTCCTGTTTTGGTTAATTTTACACTCTACTATTATAAATTTTGTCGAGAAAAAAATGCAAGTCTGAGTAATTATAATGCAGGTAACATTTAAAAAGCAAAATGTTCGTTTCATAAAACAACCTCATTGCTATCAATCATTCGCATTTTTAAGCAATTAGGGCCGCCATTTCTACCAACTATCAATCTGATATTCATGTAAAATTTCATCATATACGGCAATTCTACTTTATTAATTCATTAGAGAGATAACATTCTATGTATCCTTCATTTTTGATTGATCACGGCCACATCAAACAAGGCATATTACTCAGTTGGGCAACAGAAATAACGATGTATTTAATATTTTTTTTTTTTTTTCCCATAATAACAAAAATTTGGTATCTTAAAAAAAAAAAAGAAAAATTAAGAGCTTATAATACTTGAAAATGATAATAACAGAAAATAAAAAAATTCTAACACCAACATAATTATTTTATCAATTCCAGTCTCATAATTTTGCTACATTTTTGACATTGGACATTTTGTTTAGTTCATAAAAGGAACTATTGAAAATTTTGTCTGTTTGTTATAGCACCAAATATAAATTATTAAAAAAAAAAAAATTCAACTTAAATAAAGGTTAAAACGTTTTAAGATTTCCCAATTTCAATTTCACATCCATTTTAACCGAAAGAAATTTGCAATTTTCATTTTGTCTGTCATTACAACACGAAATGTATCTCTTAAATTGCTACGTCATAACTTTGTGCATTTAGATATGTTTTATACATAAGAATATATTATTTTTTTATTAATATAGTTTTGAAGAGACTTTTCAAACTATTACTGTAATTGCATTTTTATCCTAAATAAAATAGTTAGGAAAGAAAAAAGAACTGAAATGAACAACTGCTTTTGCGATGACGTAATCTCTTATTTCCCATCCTTTTATTACAATGAGATAAATTTTTAGCAAAACATACGCTTTATAAATATTATTTTTGTACAATTAAAAAAAATAATAAAGCATATTTTTTATCCCAAAAGATTACACATAAACGTTATTTATGCCATTTCCATATTTAGTATTATTATGAATGATTTTAGGATGATTAAATACTTAGTTTAATGATGTGATTACTTCGTAAATAATGTTTTCTTACATAATTTTCAGAATAACAATTTCTTTATGAAAAAATTTCTAATTGTAAAAATGTAAGTAACACTCATATCAAAATCTTTATTTTACAATGAATTAGATGTAATAGATAACTTTTTGACTTAATTCATCATTAATTTTAATGTATATAGATTGCGATACTAACAAAATATAATTTTTTTAAACGAATACTGTGCTTTTACAATACTAAGTGCTGTAAATCATGATACTGTATACAGTAGTTATAGTTTAATTCATTGTTGGCTTTTTGCTTTGATTATGATAATAATTAATCAGTCAAATAGAAGCCAGTGGTAATTTATCTTATTCTTTTTTGTTGGTGAGAGTATTGGAAATGTGCATTAACTTATCTCATTTATTCTAAACAATTTCATGTTTGAAAGATGAGTTATACATTTTTCGATTGACTACGCAACAACTTTGGCCCTTCTTATACAGAGATAGACATATTAAAACCTAAAATTCATCATAGATAGAATATACATTAAAAAAAAAATTGAATATCTAAAAACTTTTAGATTAAAAATAAAACTGCACTGATGCCAAATCGAAATTTGACCTCAACAATAATGTATTCCATTTTTCTTTGCCTTTTGGCAGTAATTAATGTTGGCTACTAGTGATTGATATGCTTCGTTCTGATCTTTGAATGTTTTAGAACAGTATGAATTTGTAATCGTTTGATCTTTCCCATATAAATCTTATATCAATATCTTTCCACCAATTTAATCACAATTTTCGCGTAGTTATCGATGAAAATTTGAAGACTATAATCAAATACATGCTTTTAGATAAAATATTAATTATATAGTATGAATCCTTCCAAATAAGAAAAGTTCACGTGCATCATTGTGTTAGGAAATAAGCCACTTTTTCTCTTTACAAATAATAATATATTTTATTTTAATAATTTGTTGTAAAATCGTCTGCTTATAATGAAATTAATTTTCAGACAATTATATTTTTTTTTATCATGAAATCGTCTGTTAGAAATATAAATATTTTAGAACAGAATTCACCGTTAAAAACTTTTTTTAAAAGTTTTATGCTCGTATTATAATAAAAAGTTTAAATATTATTCCAATGAATATATTCAACAATCTTCTAGTTCTTTTCATATTGTGTTTTTATTATTTGGGTTCGTAATTCATATCTTTATTTATTTATTTGTTTTTTAACTTAATATTTTAATATTTATTTATTTTGTAGAATAACATATTCTGATGGATATTAGATTGATTTTTTTAGCAAATATGATCATCTTATATGAAATATCAATTGATAAATTATAGGGTGATTGTGTATTATACCGAATCATCTTTAATTGAATTTTGTTTGATCATCGTTGGTATTAGTAAAATATGTTAAATACTATAAATCAGTTCAAATGCGTCAGTTATTTCTAATAAAAGCATACTTTTTTTTTTTTTTATGATGCTGGAAAGTTTTTAAAAGGGTTTTTTTTAATTCATCTTTGTATTATTAATATTTAATTTTTTTAAAAATATAACACTAATAATAACAAAGCTTTGGTTACTAACTTCCGGATATTTTTTAACAAATAAAAATACAAAACTGAAAATAATCCTTAAGAAGAAAGTAAAGATTTATTTTATTCTCATTTAAATTCATTTTATTTACTCATTACGTTATACATTTTTCTAGAATACTTAATATTCAAGGACTTTGTAACTGTGATATTAATATTTCTAGAGCATGCTGATTCCTCCTTGGGAAAATCCTCATGTATGCCTCTACTTCGATATCTGAGCTAATACTTGTTCTAACAATATTATGAATGCAAATCATAAACTATTAAGATAGTATGATAAAACGACTTTTTTTTTTTTTTTCATTCCTGTTTAAAATATTGATCGTTGAAATTCTCCCAACGTGTTAATTAACATTTAGTTTGCTATTAAATAGCTGAGGTCAAAGAGTTAATTTACGATAGCCACTTTCATTTACTTTTCTTCCTATTTGTTCCAACCTTGACTAATACCTTGACCTTATTATGCTCTTCGTTAATTAATCTGCATTGTTCTTTTCTTCTGCATGTAGTTCAATGCCAAATAGTAATCTTTTGTTTTTGTATATTTCTGTCATTTCACACAATCTTATCACCTGCCGTTCTATATACTAACTAGTAAAATATTATTCCAAATTTCGCTGCGTTGTTAGACTCATGAAACTATGATAAGTGATTTAATGAATTTTGAAATTGCTCCAGTAGTTTGACAATTTCCCAATAAAATAAGATTAATGATCTTTTAACAATCAATATTATTATCATCATCTGGTGGCAAAAGGAAGACAATAGAAGAAGAAGGTAACAAATGTGTTCATACATATTTACTATATTTCCCGTAAGCATCATCACACTTTTATTACCTCTAGTGATTATTATTATTTTTTTTTTCCACATGTCCTTTTTACTTTTTTTTTTTTTTTTTTTGTTTTGTTTAATCGTTTCCCAATGGCAAACCACAACAGCATCCTGTTGGAACAAGAATTTTAATCGCCATTTTCCACAGCTGTCACGACTTATAGGCTTGCACCTTTGTGCAGGAATCTTGTCTTCGCTTTGTTCATGAGCAGTCATTAAGGGACAACAGCACCATCGTCTTCCTCTCATCAAATGATGCTGGCTGTGGGCTCGGCAAGCAACGTATCTTTAAAAAGAAATGACCGTCTTCGGCTCTTAACTTTTCTTTACTCTGCAGTTCGTTAACTCTGCCATTTTGCTTCAGATGCTGCAATGACTTTTGCTGCTCACAGCCATTCACATTTGGCGAAAAGAAACTGGTATCTATTTCATTATATTTCTTCCTTGCCATCACTTTCAGTTTTATTTTATTTATTTTTATTTTTTTTCTTCTTTCTTTTCTCCTTCGCAAACGCGTGAAAGAGCGGTACCTTCATTTCAACGTCTGCAGCGAAACAAAAACACGGGTATCACAAAGCGATTATTATATTGTAGACTGCGCAGCCTACCATTTCGGTTTGACTTTAATAGTTTGAAGGATGCACTACGCTTGATCATCCCAAACAACAGCTGCATACTTTGCCATTTTTTTTCCTACGTAAGGATATTTTTTTTTTCTTTCCTTCCTTCTATCCCGGTTTTATTTATTATTAGTATTATTATCATTTGCTGCCCTCATGACCGTGAATGGGTGTCCATCTGTCAAGAGGTTGGTTTCAGTCCCGCTCATTCCTTTTATAAGGTCTGGGTCTGGGGTGATAGCTGGATCCATTGTATCATTTTGCTAACTGACTTATTGTCGCCTTCTGGAAGACAAAAATTATCACTATCTCACCGTCTGTTGGTCTGAATGGACACGTAGTGATTCATTCCATGTTATTACTTTTTATTGTTCGCGCGTGTTTTTATTTCGTGGGAAATCAAACATTTGCGCCTTGTCATTCGTTACGGTTGTTGTAGCGTGTGGGATCCTTTTCAACTTGCCGACAAAAAGTTATTCATAAAGCATTCCTTTGAAATTGTAGAATCCACCGATTTTATGTATGTTTTATTATTTGAAACATTAATTATACGAAAAGTGAGTGTTTTTTTTTTTTTTAAATAATCATAAAAAAAAATTTTTCTCAACTTATGCTTGAACTTCTCAAAAAAAAAAAAAAAGCCGTAATTTTTTTTAAAAATATGTATAAAATATTTTCGCACTATTTATATATAAATCCAATTTCTAGCGAAATTGTTTTGAAATGTTCGAGTTTTCATAATACACTTTTGATAAAAAGAAAAGTGTTAATTATTATTAATTTTCGATTTATTCTAAGCCAAAATCATTTAAAGGGATAAAAGGTTTGTAAAGTTATTTACAAATTTATAATGCACCCTCAAAAATATTATTCAATTAAGAGAAACAACAAAAACTTTTAGAATAAAATTAATCTCGCAGCCGTTAGGTACACGAACGAGAAGCTTAATTCCAGAGAAATCGTGTATTATGAGGTTTTCAGTCGATAATGAAGAAATTGAACTTATGCCAAACCGCTTTATCTTAATCGTGAAAATGTAATTATTTATTACTGATTAGCAATTATTTATTAGCAAACGATTTGATATACTTTAAAACTGAGCACTCTTTCCAATGAAGTTATGTTAATAATTAGAATGTTGTCCTATTAATTGCTTTAAAGAGAGATAAAAAGGTTTGTAAAATTATTTACAAATTTATAATGCACCATTAAAACTATTATTAAATTATGAATAATTTTAATTGAAAATTCTTTTTAAGCTGGCAACCTGTTTTATTTTTCATTCTTATATGAAATTGCCAAATTTCCCAATTTTTATGATGTTTAATTCCAATGTATCCCTTTTTTTATGAGAACCATTCAGAGGTTTGGATGATGTGATGTGTATATTTATATAGAATTTAAATTTTTTATTTGTTTTATAAATATGTTTTCTTTATTTTCTTCGTCGCTTCTTGTACAAAAATCGTCATCCTTTTCAATAAATACTTTGTTTAAATTCAATGTTCTGCCAAACTGAAGAAGAAAATACCTCACGGTAATTCTTCTGTAACTGTTTAATTTAGAAATTCATTTATACAAAAGGCGATGTTATGACAAAGGCCCAACAGATCTGTTGAGGTGTGTGAAAACCTTCAAGTTCATTTAATTACTTCTAAGTGATTAATTGATAGGGAAAGCATTCTAGATATGCAAGCGGATGCGTTTTCCAAACCATGCCTACTATGCGTAATCCGTCACTATCCTCATTATCTGCATAATGGAGCTTTTAGCGAACGCGTTTCGCAATTAACTTTTTGTGTTTACATCCGTTTAATTAAAAGCGAGAACGGGTTGTTCGGGTCAATTTAAAAACCCTCGCAAATGCATGCTGACGGAGGTTTCTTGCCACAATAATCGCTTCGCTTCTTGATGTTATTAATGCAATTCGTTAGGTACACGAACGAGAAACTTAATTCCAGAGAAATCGTGTATTACGACTGGTTTGCAGACGATAATGGAGAAATTGAACTTATGCCAAACCGCTTTATCTTAATCGTGAAAATGCAATTATTTATTACTGCAGTATTAACAAACGATTTGATATACTTTACAACTGAACACTCTTTCTTAATGAAGTTATGTAAATAATTAGAGTGTTGTCCTGGTATTTGTCAGGGAGGAGTGTATTAGGTGGGACTTTAAATTTGTACCTAATTTTCATAAATCAATTCAGCTAGACATAATTTTATTTTTCTTCATTCTTTTTACCACATCCGAGTGAGCATGAATTATTTAACATTTATATAATGAATACAAAATATTTGATTTATTTACAATGATATTATTATTTATAATTATATTATTTTAGTGAATTATAATGAATACAAAATATCTGATTTATTTGCTTTCACGATGTAAAAATGTATTTCTTTTCTTTCTCTTATACATATCATTTTTATCGGCAAGTAAATGAATACGGAGTTGTTAGGTTTTTTTTTAATTAAAATGTTCATATTTTGAACATCAAATGAATTTTAATTGTATTAGCAAATTTCCTTTCTTGTTGAAGAAAACGTGCCTTTATTTTATTATTGTTAAACGTCAAAGGACTTTTAAATTAATTAATTTGTAACAGTTCGGTGAATGAAAGTAAGTATAGAATTTATTTTATTTCAAAGAACATAAAATACTTCAAAAGAGTGGATGTTTATTCTAATAACTAATTCCAACAATTTCCAAATGGTGTTCCGTAGCAAAACCATGTTCTTTACAAATGATTTTCGTTAAATTTTTTTTTAAATTGTTGTCTGATAATTAATTACAACTTTAGTTATGCAATTCAAATGATAACTGAATTGTATTGCGTATAACTTTTAAGCTTTATGTATATTTTCGAAAATCAGCAAAGCTTGTTATAATTCCTACATATTGTCAATCATATTAAATGAATATTGTCCTAAAAGTTTAAAAGAGGAAAATTAGTAATCAAACAAATGTATTCCTTTTTTAAAATTATCTGCTCGAATAATGAGAAACTTACATGCATTGATATTTAATAAACAAAATTTCTTTATTGTTATTTAAAAACTGTGCTGTGTTCTTATGAAATTTTGCAATGTAATGTGTTTTTAATTATTGTTTGTTTCTTTTAGGTATGATTTAAAAACATGTGGTGCAATACTTGGCTTTCAGGCGATGGGATCTGGTTTTGAACATTGGAGGAAACTGAGAGATCCTAGAAGGATCCAGTCTTGAAATGGATTCTATTACTTACGTGCCGTCCGAAGAGAAGGGCGACGATCAGGTGCAACAATGCCCCTGCCACTTGAACGATATCAAAAAGAGGAAAAGGAGAACAGTCAAAACCAGCGGACAACCGTTCTTCGTCAATGTCTTTCATGCCGTGCTGCTGGCAGCATGGGCAACTAGCATCTGCCACGCCCAACATGAAGGATCAGTCGTGGCATCTTACAGAACATATAATGACTCTATTAACTTCACCCATGTAATTGTGGACTATCAAACAGGACGCGTGTATGTGGGAGCCACTAATTGGCTCTACCAATTCAACTCCAGCCTGGACGTTGAGTCCAATGTACGAACTGGACCAGTTGAGGACAGCATCCAATGCTTTCCTACCGGTTGCTCCGATCAGCAACTGTCCACTGCAAACAATGTCAACAAAGTGCTAGTCATAGACCATGAAGCGGGCATGCTCATTGCATGCGGTAGTGTGCACCAAGGATCTTGTCGAAGGCACTCCCTTCAAGACATTGGCAACTTTGAGAAACTTCTGCCTGTTCCCGTAGCAGCCAATGACGAGAACTCTTCAACTTATGCCTTCATTGGACCCGCTCGTTACCCGGGTCTGTTGCCTCTCAAGAGTGTTATATGTGGCCACCACAAACAGCCGACTGGGGCCTTACAGAGATGTTGTTCCAGCTATTTGCAGCCGAAGTCTTGAACCTAATAAGCTATTCACCATTATAGAACGCTCGTTCTCGTCCATTGCTCGTGTCGATGTCAGTTTTCATCTTCGTGACTATTATCTGGTGAACTATGTGTTTGGTTTCCATTCTGGAGATTATGTGTATTACGCAACTGTACAACGCAAATCTCATCTACGGGCTTTGGAGGAATGGGGGTACATTACGAGACTGTCTCGAGTGTGTGTATCTGATGTTGGGTACGACACCTACACCGAAGTGACATTGCAGTGCTTGGGAGAAGATGGCACGGACTTCAATTTGCTGCAAGATGCAAGTGTGATACGTGCTGGAGGCGACCTTTCTGCTGATTTGCATGTGGATCCTGCTTCAGATGTTTTGGTTGGAGTATTTGCTGCAAGTAAAGATCACACGACTAAACCTTCTGCCCATTCAGCAGTCTGTGTATTCTCTGTGGCAGAAATTGAGCAAAGATTCACTGAAAATATTCATATGTGTTACAATGGAAGTGTATTGACCAGAGATATGGATTACATTGCTGGCAGTATCAATCAGTGCCCTGAACCTGGGGTAAGTTAATTGCTAGATGTTTTATTTAATTTTTTTTTTTTTCTTTTTTGGACTCGATTTTACATTAGTGAAAAGTACTTAATTAAATGCATTGCTATTTTGAACAAAAGTATTGGAAAACATCAAATTCATTGGGTTTTTTACGTATTATAATTTAATTAAATGCATACATTGATATTTATCAGGGAAATACTATAAATGTTGTCGAAAGTTTTCAGTTTTTATAGACTCTTTTTATTAATTAATATCAAATATGATTTTAAAAAATACTTGCAGTGATGTAAAAATGAAAGAAACAAAAAAAAAAAAAAAAAAAAATCTTATGAATTCATTGGTATAGATGTAAATGACTTGAACGAATTAAACACTAGTGTTTTTTTAATAAAATATCTTGAAGTGTCATCTTATATGGTGATAGCAATATAATTTTTTGTGTTAAGTTGTGTTTTTTTAATTGTTAAAAGTAAATTTTCTATCATATTATTTAAAATTCTTTTGTCAATGCTGTTGCGTTCCTATTCGTCATTCGTAATGTGCAGTAAAGTTTAAATGCCAAACAAATAATCGATTGTTATTTTAAAAGTTTAAAATCTAAAAATATTGTTACGAAATAATAATTATTTCATTAATTTTATTTCTCTCTTAGTAAAATGTTCAATTAAAAATTTTTTTTTCGGAAGAAGTACTTCTGACAGAAATCGTCTTTTGTAAAATAATTTCCTTTGCCTTTATAAGGCGCATGTAGCAAATCACGAAAGCAGCATTTCAAAGAATATTACATACAAAGTTGAAGTTAGTTCGTAAAATCTTTGTCTCAGCAATTGCATAGAATTTTGATTTAAAAATGATCCTCAGACAATAAAAAAAGAAACTCAAAACTCTTTATTTAATTTAATCCACGTGTATATTCTATCCCCTTCCTTCCTCCTCATGCATTATTATAACAGATATGAAATTTCTCCCATTCCATCATAATATATTGTTTTTAGTTTGAGGCAGCAGTGGAGTCGAAAAAGCATATAAAATGCGTATAGCAGCTGTTACTCATTTTGTTTTCTCTGCACGTATTATATATACCTAAGATACTTTGAATCATTTGAAAAGCTAATGTGATCGGGATTTTTACCCTACAAACGTAATGTATGTGTGTGTTTTTCTTGTTAAGAGAAAAGAACGTACATTTCCTGCCATTTCTTTTTTTCTTCCCCCATCCCCCCTCCTCTCTTATTTTTATTTCTACGCATGCGTACATTTGCACGTTTGAAAGATTTGGTTCAAAGATTCTCACCGTTATGACTCGCAGAATGTTTCTCTGTTCTTTTTCTTTTTCTCTATTAGACTATTATGGTAATGAAGAGAAGCAAGGTGGATGGCGAGCAGTTAACATATGCTGTCATTCGTTACTCCGGTGCTACTAGTAAAAATGAAGATCACCATGATAAAGCTGATTTTGATGATATGTCTGCTTGTTTCTCTTTATTTCATTGCTGTGAAACTTCTTCGAAGCGTTTTTTTTTTTTCTTTATTCCCCCTCTCTCTATTTATTCTATTTTCTTCTCTCCACGCTCGCTGGCTGGGAAAAATACTATAATCGAAAGCAAACCCAGAAATTGAATCTTTCGCTGTGCTTTCGTGATTTTTTTAATCATCTATTTTTTTTTTATTACGAAAATCAAATCCATTTACCTTTGTCGCTTCATTGTCGGAAGTTGTCATCAAATATTAAACAAGGCTTTAAAAAATGCCGTGAGATTTGTGTAGATTAAAAGTAAGATTTTTGTAGAGAACAAATAAATGTAGATTAGTCTGTTATTGTAAAGAAAAGAGAGAGTGAGAAAATATTTAAAAAAAATGAAAAAAATGCATAATACAAGTTTATATTGCTCTAATCTTTTTTTTTTTTCTTTTTTTTTTTCTTTCCCTAGGCTATAAATAAAATGTATCAGTACGAATCAAATTTAAAAAAAAAATAAATAAATTGTTACAAATTAAAAGAACTTCCTTTCAGAACTGAAATATCCAGAAATTATCAATTTAAAAAATAAGATATAAATCAAAGTTTCTAAAAGTATTATTTAATAAATTCATGGCATGTTATTTTTTAAACGATTTGATTCTATATATATTAAGTTTTTCAGGTTAATCATTAATTTTTTTGTGAATAAGATTTATAAAGTGATTTCGTAGTTCGTAAAAAGAATGTAAAATAAGAATAATTAAATAATTAATAATAATAATAAAATAATTCAAAAAGGAATTCATTCCTTTATAATATTTAAACGTCAGTAAAAATGACAAAAAAAGAGAGATAAAAAAATGTTCGTTTGAAGTTAATTCGAAAAATTAACAATTTTTTTTCTTTTTTCCATTCCCCCCCCACAAAAAAAAAAAACGTGATAATACACACACGCACAATGTATGCTCGATTTTTGTGTTATTGTTTTTTTCGTCCTGTTATGTTTATGGAATGGATATTTAAAAGATAGATATTTTTTGGATGTTTTTGAAAATTTGCAAATATTTTTCATCAAAGAATTTAGACAAGTTAGGTTCTAATTTATTTTACTTTGTGTTTGTTAAAACTACAAATCGCCTCTGCAAGGACAAATAAAGGAATGATCTAATATGGAGATTAAAAACAAAGTTATGTTACCTCGCATATATAATTATTTCAAATATGATTTTTAAATCTTTTGTAATAATTTTTTTTTTTTTAAATTTTCATTCTAGTATGAGATTAAATATGTTTTATGTATAAGTGCTTTGTAATATTTATTCTTCTGTAGAGCTAATAATTTCTTTATAATTCAGTTATTAATATCTACGTAATCTATGTGTCATACATGTTATTTTTTTAATGTATTGATATAGCTGTTAGATGTTTTTTTTTAGTTATTTTTATTTATTTATTTTTATCCGACTTTAAAGCTTGTTAGATTATATTCATAGATTCAACAGAAAGACCTGAACATTTTATCATAGAACTATTTTAAACATTATGTAATATTGCTCAAGTTTTTTGTGACTGTCAATATATGTTTAAAGTTAAAGTGAACATTAAATATCCCATGTATGTCATGTATATTTTATTTTATAAACAAAATTTCTGTCAATAAATTTCAATACAACGAAACTCGCTTGAAAGAATGCATTTACAAACAGGCTTGTATCGAAATTCACAGGACAAAAATACAAAGCTTACACCGAAATTCTGTATGAGTTATGGTGTAAATTATTCTGCTTTAGTTAAACACGAATTCTTCTTCTTTATTTTTCTTCCCTCTGGTGAATGCCTTTGACAAAGGAGCAAATTGTTTTCAAAAATTATCGCATCTTTGCAAACAAACATCCATTTTTGTAACTCGAGTCAACTTTCACTGTTTATTAAATTGGCCTTTTGTTTTCCAAATAAGGCATTCTTCTTCTCAACGTCTTTGTTCTTTTGAATGTCTGCTTTCGGAATGGCATATAAGAGCCAGGTTTACTCATCCTTTGAAAGCAAATGGCCGTTGTTAGTTGTAGAGAAATCCACCAGAAGTATTACGAGTAATGTAATAAAGGTATTTATTGTAAAAAAGCGATTAGGATCGTTTCTAAGGATTGAGTGGAACAACTACAGCACCGGAAGGTGAATCATAATGGACAAATAGCGATTTCAGTGGTAAAAATTCGTTCCATTCTTCGGCAGGCGGCCTGACTGCAGTGAAAGATGAATGGAAATTGTTCTAGTTATGACGGATAACCACGATAAATCTTTATCAAAACGGCTCGGAGTAAATTGATTTTCTACTGTATTTCCAGAATAGTGTCGTTACGAGTTGAAATTCAATGCTAAACGAGCATATATAATAATGATAATTTATCGGAAATGGCAAAATAGAAAATAAACTTTTATGTTAATACTGTAATACTTATTTCGTCTATCAGTAATTATCCGTAATGTGCATTTTTTTCCTTCATGATTTGTCATCCTTTGGATATGTCGATATATATTTAATTTAAGTATCTACTAAAAAAGACATTAGTTTATTTATTGCATTTTGAATAAATTCATAATAATAATAATCAAAACAATTAAAAATAAAAAAAGAAAAATAAAATGATTTTCTACGATAACATGGTAAAATATTCCTCTATACAGTCCTATATAAAATGTAAATATTGAAGATATTGATTGTTGGCACTAGACGTAGATTTAGGTTATTGCTTTTATATTTTTAGGAAAACTTTTATTTAGACATTTTGAAGAAAATCAACTCATTATAATTATTCGTTATGGCTCAGAGTTATAAATTAAAAGTGGTTGAATCTCTGACGAACTTTTTCAATCCTATTAAACAGTTCAGGTTTTATTTTCAATTTTTTAAAAGTCAAATGAAAATCACTTATTAATTTAAATTTAATGATGTAATTCATTTGTATCATTTTTTTTTTTCATTTT
Source organism: Caerostris extrusa (assembly GCA_021605095.1). NCBI lineage: Eukaryota > Metazoa > Arthropoda > Arachnida > Araneae > Araneidae > Caerostris > Caerostris extrusa. The sequence continues at coordinate 11,939 of BPLR01008192.1, read as the reverse complement.
TATTATCAAATCCGTCCAACAGTTCTACTATTATCTACAGAAATCATAATTGAAGCACAGTACTATCTTTTATCACTAGTGTTATGATACATAAACTTAAATATGTAAGAATTTCCTTCATTCATTACATTGATAGGAGTGCCCATCTGTCCAAAAGAAATCATTTACTCATTCATCAAAAGAATTTTTAAACAACTTCTGCTTTATGAAAATTACATTCAGTCACGTATTGATAAAGATTCTTTATTGACTTCAGAGAACCATTTGCCTTGAAAATACTGCTATTGGGAGGGAAGACATTTTTTATCAGCATTAAGCATCGTGCATCAGATATTTAATGCTAATAAAAAAAAAAATAATAATGCTCTTTTAAATTGATAGACCGATTATTTCTCAAAAGAAAGTTAAATTGGAGAAATTAATTATCATGCAATCATGTAGAATTACTTAAAAATTATTTCACTACTTAATAAAAATAATTGAAATCGAACTTAAATGCAACATAAAAGGATTCTTTAATATCAATGATAGCTGATATTAAGAATCGTTTTATGTTGTATGAATTTCTTCTCATTATCAGAAATAACGAAGTTGGAATGGAAAGAGTGCAAAAATTTCTCAATTACTCAACTATTTCTAAATTAATTTTTTCAACTATGAAACTATTTTTGAAGATAATTATGTAAAATTCGTTGTGAAATTTCCTTACATAATTCGTTATAAGTGATAGATGATTAGCGTAGAGCAGCCCGCAGAATTTTGTGAACACTTATGAGTTCAATAGCATGGTGTCAAAAAATGCTTGAAAATTGACAGTAATAACTGTTTCTTTGTTCTTCAAGCTGTAATTTAAAAGCAACTGAATACAATAAGATGTATTAACGTTATTGAAGAAGGTGATTGAATAAATAAATAAATAAAAGTGTCTTTAAGAAAGAAAGAACATTTCTGAAATATAGCAATTTTTAATAATTACTAATTCATCATTTATATATTTAAAATGTGAGTTTATGCACACTCAAATAAAAGTTACATGTAAAATAATTTGAATGCCAAATTTAGGTATTTATGCGATTTTATTTGATATATAATGTAGATTAATGCAAATAAAGTAGCCTTAACGTCATCTAAGTAAATTCTAGTATGTAATATTTATATTCTTTTTATATTAAAGTGTAAATTATGATATTTTACTCTAATGAAAAAAAAAAAAAATTTCTTGCATATTTTTTGCATAATATACAAAAATAGTAAACTGAATTAGTACAGGCGTTTTCTCTTGTTCTTTTTTATTTTTGATTATCAATTAATTTAATTTGGTTGTGTGTCATAATCCGTTTTTATTCTCTTGCAGAAAGCTGGTAATATTTTGAACTTCTGCAATGAAACTGTGAAGCTGAATGGTTCAGTTCCAATATCTACAATAGCTGCAATAGTGTATTCGAATACCACTTGACCGGCGTTGCTCTTTCTGTGACTGGACAGCACACCGTTGCTTTTACTGGGACTGGCGATGGTGCATTGAAAAAGGTGGGTAACCCCCCCCAACTATTAGTGAATATCACTTGTCGAGCATTTCTTTTATTCCGAATTTATGAGTAATTTTTAATGGTTATTAAGAGTTTGTTACTACTTATTAATGTTGTAGTTTAATTCCCGTGAATAGTTGTAGTTTAATGATTAAAAGAAATTTGATGAAAATTCGAAATGAAAACATTTTATATTATTCATACATCTTTTTTTTTTTCTTGCTTATACAGTAAAAGTATGAGAAGAATGAAAAAAAAAAAAAAAAGTGTATGTATAATATGAAACGTTTTCATTTCGAATTTTCATCAATGCATTTCTTTTAATCATTATAATACAACTATTATAAAAGGAATATAACTATATAAAAGGAACACAAAGCTCACTGATATACAATCAGTGAGCCTTGTGTTCCTTTTATATTACACTCGAATAATCCATCTACGGTCGATAAAAAAGGAAGACGTCCATCGCGAGACTTTTTCGGGATTACTACACGCTTTTGCGTGTCTTATGGAAGAACTTAGAAAAACTCCCATTTTTTTCATGTAAGAAAATCATTTCAATTATATATGAATATGATAAAAGACGTGAGTTCTGTTTCGAGGAGTACAAACAATCAACATCGTTTTTTTTTTTTTTTTTTTTTTGCAGTGATTTTCTTTTTCTTTATTCGCTTAAATTAAATCAACTGTTCATTAATTTTTTGTAAACAATTGAGGTTTTTTAATCGCTTTTAATATTGTAAAGAAAAAGATAAATTTGTTGCAAGTATTTTAGTTTTTATTAATCTAATGTGGGAACCATGTTTTAGATCTCAAAGATTTTAAAATTGTGAATTATTTCAAAGAGGGGCCTAAAAACAAATTAAAAAGCATCGAAAACAGAATTGTGCAGCTTTCTAAGACGTTAATTGTAATTTTTTTTTTTTTTTTTTTATATTTTCAAATAAAAGATTATTTTCATTTTACTTAGAAGTATATTACAGGAATATATATATATATATATATATATATATAAAACCCTGATATTCGATTTGCTCTTTATAACACTTATAATTACATTCCTTAACAACTATAATATAATCAGAATGGTTAAATATTTTAGTTTTTAATTTCCTATTGAAATTATATAGCTTTAAATAGAATCTGTGAGCATGAAATTAATATGTAAATAATTTCTGGTTTAATTTTTTAAAGAAACCCTTAAAGCTTCTAGTGGTATTCATGCATCTTATTTCATATAAAATAAGTTAAAAGTACTATTTAAATAAATGTTACTTTTTTTTTTGTGTGCAGTTACTCATTACAAATAGTATGGAAGCAGAAGAATTTGAAGAAGTTGTTGTGGATTCTGGAAATCCCATAATAGGTGATATTGCTCTGGATCCTTCTCAACAATATGTATATGCAGCTTCACCTTATAAGGTTGGTAAAATATTTATCCACTAGGATGTGATATTTAAATTTGAAAATAATGAAACTGAATGCTTTAATGTATTCCATTAATTGTAATAAACAGTTTTTATTGAAATTTTAAAAGTAAATTAATATGCACTATTTAAATTTGAATATTATCATTAATTAATAAAAATATTTTAAAGTTCTATCTCTTCTTCTCAAAAATTTTTGCAAATACTAAGCATTTTTTTTTCTTTAGATAAGCAAAATTCGTATAGAGGCCTGTCAACAATATAATACCTGTGATAAATGCCTTCAAGCCAGAAATCCTTATTGTGGATGGTGCTCTCTGGAAAAAAGGTATTTATTTTTTTCTTTCTTAACAATATGTTTTGAAATAATATACATGTTGCCTTTCTATCTATTTTAAATGGACATTTAAAAAATATGCTTTGTTAGTCTGTTATTTTAATTTCATATGAACTTTCAATAAATTTTTTTGTAGGTGTACAATCAAAGCTGCCTGTCAGAATGCGACTTGGTCATTTAATGATCGTAGTTCCCCTCGATGGCTATCTTTGGAAACCAAGCAATGTATAGATTTTCAGGCTGTGAGACCTGACCAGTTGCCTTATAACAGCATGTCTGTAGTAAGTTATGCAATAATTTTACGAAGTATAATCATTTATTTTTTATTTATTTATTTTTTTGCATTTAAAATGCATCAAAAATTGAACATTTTTTCTTTAACTAAAAGGTATTATGGTATTGTATTAAAAGGCATTTTTATTTGATTAGCCAACTTTATATTCATTAATATCCTTTATATTTATTATATATAATTAATAATTTTCTTTTTATTGAAGACAGTGACTTACAATAAAATTTTGTGTTTCTACTAATATAAAAAAATAAAAATAGTTTTAACTTTTATTAATAATTACTTATTAATATTTTTATTTAAATTTTCAGGTAGAACTAGTTATCAATCAGCTCCCACAGTTGCCATATGGTGCTCATTATCTATGTGTATTTGGGGAAAGTGCGCCTATACAAGCTAGAGTGACACACAACGGACTAGCTTGCATGACTCCTCTTGTGTCAGCTAGGCCTCCAATTTTACCAACCGATGGTAATTATTAAAAAAATTTTTTTTTTTTTTTAATTCATATAAAATTGTTGCTTGAAATTGATCCATTAAGAAATTTATTCAATAATTTTTCCAAATTCTGTTAAAATTAATTTTTATAAAATCTTCTATGCCAATTTAATGTCTGTTTTATTGATTTTCTTAAATTACTACTTTTTTTTTTTTTTTTTTTTTTTTGTTAATTATACAAAATTCTAGATTGCATTTTCTTAATTTTTATGATGAATATTTTCAACAATATTTGTCATTGTCATTGAAAAAAATATTGTTAAAAATATGTATTCTTTTTAGATCATGTTATTGTTAACTTAGCCGTTCGATCCAGTGAAACTGAAACAGATTTCATACACTCGACCATTTGTGTTTTATGACTGTGAAGTTCATAAAACGTAAGTTTTGCTTTTTGCTTATTATTGAAACTATAATTTTTAATCACTTAACTATCTTAATAAATACATAGTTAAAATATATTTCTAATCAATTATCAAAGCCACAAAATGCTTTTCATTTTTAAAATTAATCCTTTATTTTTAGATGCAAGGCTTGTGTAACTGTAGCACATGGGCATGCAGTTGGTGTGTACATGAAAATACATGTACAAGTAATGCAACAACATGCTCTCGTAGAGTAATAGTCGGAGAAAGTGTAAGTGAAAAAGTTTTTTTAAATAAATTTTTATTATTTTTTTAAATAGTAAGTATTAATATTTTTGGATAAGAAAATAATGACATTTTATTTATGAAATTTAATTTTGTGCTACATTTTTATTTGATATATTAATGATTCTTCATTGAAAATAATCTGCAATTTTAAAAAATCTGTGTAAATTTAAGTAACCCCATGCCTATAAAAAGAAAAAAATAATAGTGAAAATTAATTAGATTATTAAGATCCTTACAATCGAGATTACTATTTAAATATAAAAAATATCCACTTGTGAATATGCAATTTAATATATATGTCCAGTATTTATTCTATTATATAAAAGTTCATTCTCTTTTCCAAATTTTACTATAAATGATGTATTGTTTATATGATTTTAATGTTAAGTATATAATAATGAAATTGTTATTTTGCTATTTCTAGAATCCCCAAAATTCATTGATAAAGGGACGACAGCACTGTCCAAGCTTTAATATTGATGATGAAATACTACTACCAAATGGTGTTCGCAAAGAAATATCCATAGGTGTCAAAAATTTATTAACACCTTTGGTATGTGTTAGCATTCCTTCCATTCAAAATGTTCATTATTTTGCATTAAAATTACAATTTTTTAAAAATTATTTGTTGAAATATCTCAAATCCTTTTTTTTATTGTTATGAATTATAGGAAGGATTTCAATGCGTCGTTGAAATTGAAGGCGCTAAAGAAAGAGTTTTTGCTCGTGTTAGAGATAACACAGTGATTTGTGCTGAAAATATGGTAAGTGTCATTAAAAAAATGATTACTATTTTTCTAAATTCTAAAATTTTATATATTCTTTTTATAATGCTGCCTTATAATTTTCTTTTTAACTTTTTTTAATTTAAATTTCTAGTATACATATGAAGCAGAAATTGGACAAGTGCAAGCCTCTTTGACTGTTTTATGGAATGGGGATACCTTCATTGACAAAACAAATGGTAATTAATTTGAAGTTTCATCTTTTAACTATTAAAAACTTGTTAAACTCTGTAGGAAAATATTTTTAACCTAATATTAATAATTTAAAATTATCTATAGTCTAACAATAATAAATTTATTATTTCAGTGCAATTTTATTACTGATTATTGTACTTTAATTGAAATCAAACATAAAGATACATTTGTTGTTGAAACCAAAATATTTTCACTTCTTACTTTACACATTATTTGTTGTAAAATAAAATTATATTTGTCTTGTTTCTGTAAAATTGCTACATTTTAAAATAAAAATACTTTGTTTTATACCAATTTTCTATTAAATAACTTGTTTTATTGCAGTGACCTTGTATAAATGCCATCTTCTGGGCAGTCATGGGGGCCGAGCAGATTGCTCTTTGTGTATGACTAGAGAACGCAAATACCAATGTGCTTGGTGTGGGACATCTTGTAGCTACAGTGAGAGCTGTATTGACCCAGTAGCTACATCCTGCCCACCTCCTCATATCGATTGGGTAATTTTTTAATTCTTGTTTTTTTTTTTTTATGGGCTAGCAGTGTTTTTAATTAAGGGTTCTGTTATTGTACGGAAATCGGAATGATTCTAAAATCTTAATTTTTACTTAAAATTATTTCATCACATGTATAACTTTAGTTGCTTACTAAATCAAAAGGGATGTATTTTAGAATGGGCATATTTAATAAATTAATCAAGCACCATTTGTTATGTAAATCTTCTTTTCTATAAAGTTATTTATATATTTTCTCCCTAATTTTTATGTGAGGATATTAAAATTGCATCATTTTTTGTAGCATATTTTGAACAAAATTTCTAAAAGTTATTTAGCATTATCAATTGTTTGTATCAATTGTTAGAATTTTTAATATGAAATAAGAATAATTTTGAACCATTTTTTTCTCTTCTTCAGATTCATCCACTCAGTGGTCCTTTAGAAGGCGGAACACTTGTTACAATTGAAGGCAGCAATTTAGGATCAAAAGTGAAGAAGAAATACAAGACAGCAGGTTACCATTGGTGGTATACCTTGTATACCAGTGGAATACAGTATTTCAGTCAGGTTAGTGCATAACAATGGCTTATTGAAAGAATTAAAAACTGTTTTATTCAATTCTTAAAAATTGAATGATTGATATCTTGTAACTTCATTTCAGTCTGTTTAGTAAAAAATTTCATGTTCTTGAAGTTTTTCTTAAATTATTACTGAATGTATCTTTTCATTTATTTTGTTTAGAATTGTTTGTCGAACTGGTGTAAATTTGAGTGGTCCCATGCCTGCAGTAGTTGTTGTTGGAAACAGAGCTGGAGTCACAAGAGCTCAAGAAAATTTCATTATAAGGTAATTTCTAAAATTGATTTATTCATGTAATTTAATAGTTTTTTTAAAAAAATTTTTGAAACTTGATGATTATATATATATATATTTTAAATTCTTAGGCTGTGGAACTTACCGGTGTTTATCCAAATGTTGGCCCACAGTCAGGAGGGACTAGGCTTTATCTTAAAGGATCCAATTTGAACATTGGGAGTCAGGTTGAAGTCATGTTAGATGATTTACCATGTAGAGTGGAGAGGTATGTTTTGTTACGAAGAATAGTTTATTTTAATCTTTTATTTCATGGAATTTTATGTTTTTTTTTTCCTAATTAAAAACTGAAAACTAAAGAATGATTTTTCTTGTAATACTACAAATCCCATTTTAAAATACAGAAAATGAACGTTAAATAGTTTCAAATGTGTTAATGAATATTTAATCACTCAGGTCCTTAGCCAGTAGTAGCCAAATTAGTTGTAGAACAACTCGATCTCCAGTGCCTTCTTATGTGGTGTCTCAACTCATTCTAAGAATAGATGGTGCTAACATTACCTATGCCAATCCATTCACTTATACTTCAGATCCAACATTACGTTACATTCATCCCTTAAAAAGTTTCATGAGGTAATTTGAAATTCATGCATTTTTTTCAATAAATCTTTGCGTAGTTTTTTAATGATTCGTCATGGAATTTGATAATTCATAATACAAATGAAATAAGGATAAGTTAGTAATAAATGTATAAAAATAGAAGTAATAAAAAGTTGAAAGATATTTTGATAATAGGTAATTGTGTGTTTTTAAACAATTAAGATTCCGTTAATTATAACTTTAATTAAAAATATGTATCAATATAATGTAAATGAAATGGAAGTAAAATTTGCAAATTATTTTTTTATAGTGGTGGTCATATGTGAAGGTGATGGGCACAAATCTGACTTCAGTTCAGCAACCTCGAATGGTAGTCTTCAATGAACATAATGTGGTTAATGAGACGGTATGTTACAAAAATTTAATTTTCGATTTTTTTATTGTTTTAATTAATAAATTTTTTTTTCACATAATTAAAATTGAATCAAATAATAATTGAAAGAGTTTTGAAACTAAGAATAATTTTATTATTGCTTAATTATATTTGATTTTCAAGCAATCTCTGTAATGTATATTTAACTTATTATGTACTAATCTCAAAATATTTTAATTTTTGCAGGTATGTGAGGTTACCAATGCATCAACCATGTTGTGCCCTTCTCCTGCAGTTCGTCCTGATTCATTGAAATTACGCAGCCAACATTGGCGCAGCTATGATGAAATGCGTTTGAAAATAGGATTTGTCATGGATGATGTGCAACCTGTTCGAGAAATGCAGAATTATTTCCCTACATTACCCAATGAAATTATTTATGTTCCAGATCCTAAATTCTATGTACTTAATAAGGATGGAGTGAAGTTGTACAAAGGGGAATCACTTAGTTATTGAAGTAAGTCTATATTGATGTACAATTTATTTAAATTTCGCAAGCCAAAGTCAGAAATAATGAGATTAAACAATTTTTAAGATTTAAATAAAATAATGAAGCATTTTAAATGAATTAAATGATGAATTTTAATCAGTCAGCAAGAAATTTTAATCATGCATTCACTTATACTTTATATTAGAAATATATTAAACTTTTTATTTAATTCTTAATATACATTAAAGAAACCATCAGGGTCATCATCATCAGGGTCTACAGGGTGAAAATATGAGGCTTCTTGCTGGAACAGAAGAGGAAATAAATTCATGTTCTATTGGAACACATTCTTGTAATTTAACATCTCAGTATTACTCAACTTTTCAACCATCATATCCTTTACTTATCACAACTTATTAATAGATCATGTAATATAAATAAAAAAACACGTGTTTAAATTAATATAATAAAATAAATTACTATTCTTAATCTAAGATTCATTAAAACTTGATGATTCCTACATTTTTAATTTTAGATTACTGTTAATATGTTATTTATTATAAAATGTTATTTTTGCATTATAGTTAGATACAAATTTAACAATTATATTTTATTTATAATTTTTTTTTCAAATTTTATATAATAGGTTGATTTGCTATACTGATAAAAATAATTTTATCAATATTTATTCCAATTGCAATAAGATAATTATTGTAATTCTTACATTAAATAATAATTAATGTTACAGGGTGAAAATATGAGGCTTGCTAGTACAGAAGGAGAAATAAATGTTACTATTGGAACACGTTCTTGTAATTTAACATCTCTCAGTATGACTCAGCTTGTATGTTTACCACCTGAGGTGCAACCTGCTGGCACTGATGAAATGGGACGAAAAACTGAAAATAACCTACCATTAGTAGTTGTAAGTATTTAGAAATACTTATTAAATTTACAAAAAATGGAAATTACTTTTAAGAATAATTCTATTATAAAACAATATATTAATACTGAATAATTTTTACAGGTAAGAGCAGGAACCAATCTTCGTTACCAAATTGGCTACCTGCGTTATGAAGTGGCCAAAACCTATGAATTTCCTCCTGAGGCCATTGGAGGTATTGCTGCTGGTGCTGCTATTCTTATTGTACTAAGTCTCATTATTTTGGCTGCCTTGAGACACAAAAGCTCTCAAGCTGAGAGAGAATATAAGCGCATACAATTGCAAATGGATACTTTGGAAAATAGTGTTCGCTCTGAATGTAAGCAAGGTAAGAAAATATTCAATAAATGTATATGATGTAATTCTTAGTATATTATATGTATGTGTGTGTGATATATAATTTTTAAGTTTTTTACATTGTTTAGTATTAGTTAAAAAAGGTGATGATATAACATTTATATACTAATAGAGATGTTATTAATGCATAAATATTTCATTTTTAACAAAAAAATATAGTACTTTAAACTTTTTGTCTGTTACCTTTTTAGCTTTTGCTGAACTACACAGACAGATATGTCCGACTTAAATAATGACATTCGCTAAGCTACAGGAGTACCCACATTGATCACAGAACATTTGTGATGAAAGTCTTTTTCCTGGTGTGTTGCAGATAACCCTGTTATCGAAGAATGCAAAGTAATTATTATAAATTATATATTTTTTAACTTTATGAATGTAAAAATTAAATTCTTAAGATGCAGTACAATAATTATATCATAATTTAATAATTCAATTCATTTGTATTCATTGTATAACAATAACAAAATATTTGTTGTATTATTAAACTTTTCTATTCATTCTTCATTAAATAAAAATTCATTAAAATATATTATTATTTCTATCTATTTATTTTTGATTTACTATTATACAGCAATAAATGGACCACAGAACATGTATGAAATTGCAATGGCCCAATTTGAACAACTTCTGTGTAATAGGAATTTTTTGCTTGTATTCATCGAGACTTTAGAAGAACAAAAGTCATTTAGCATTCGAGATAGTAAGTATTTAATTCAGTTGTAATTCATCTTCTTTAAAATGCAGAGATAAATGATGTATAAATAAAAAAAAAAAAATTCACATGTATGTTAAATATTCTTCATCAATATCAACTCTGAAATAATTTTGTTATTATTTTTATTATTTAGAGCATGTTAAATATACACTAAGTTGTTTTCTAAAAGTGTACTTGTGTAGAAGTAGAAAATTATACAGAAAATTTATTAACAAAACTATTCAATGTTTTCTTATATTTATTTTGAACCTATTATTATGTTTTTTATTAATAAATCAGAGATGTTCATGATTACCCAGTGTTTTTATTTCCAGTGTGTGTGTTTGTGTGTTTTTCTATATGTATGTGTATTTTTTTCTTGTTTTTTTTTTTTTTTTTTTGAGTTAATGTTGCATCATTATTGATGATAATATTCTTGGAAAAATGGAATATGCTACTAGGTATGAATTGTTTTTTTTATAAATTTTTTTATTTATTTCACCAAATTAATTCTTACATAAAAACTATGGTAAAAACGATTTCATTTTACTTTCTTGCCAACCCAATATTTCTTCATGAAATTTCATTGTTATTTTTAGAAATATATAAAAAAAAATCTCTTTGCCTCTATAGTGTATGAGTCACATCTCATCTCTCATCTCACCAGTAATTTACTTTCAATCATAATATGACTGTTTTTTTCTTTTTGCTCTTAAATAAAAATATTTCATAACCCCATCAGATTTGTATATTTAATGTTTTTTAAATTAATTTGAATTTGAATTTGAATTTTCAGTATTTGGAACTTGTATTTGTTCAACAGCATAGAAAGTTTTGAGGAGCCTTATTTTTTTACAAAATTATGACCATTTTTTGAATTCCAGTTTATTCATCCAAGACAATATTTAACATTAATTTCGAAGAAGGTGTTTTAAATGAACAATTTTGTAGTGTTGTTTTCTTAGGGGGAAAAAAAGTGGACTTTATTATATTTATTTGAAACTTCATATATTGATATGGAGTTGCTTTTTAATTTTGATTAAAATATTTCATGAATTATCTTATACTTTTGTAACAGATTGTAGACTTGTATAATTTCAAGTAATTTAATGTCCTTTAAATTTTTAAAGTGAAATAATTCTCAATAATTTTTATGTTTTGAATTAATAGTAATTTTATAATTGTTTTCAGCATTTTGAAAGAATTGCTTACGTTTAATAGACAAGTATGTGGGGACCAAAACATCCACAACTTATGCTTCGCAGGTAAGTTACTCTTTTTAGTCATTCTCAAATAAAACCGTTTTTTACAGATAATTCTTTTTAAATAATATAACCAATTTTAATTTAGAAAATATTAATTTTGAGTGATTTTAATTTTTTTTAATTTAATACATACTTTTTTTTTTTTTTTTTTTTTTTTTTTACTATTTTAGGACTGAATCAGTGGTTGA